>ML108430.1:69240-135190 GCA_003697995.1 Taxidea taxus jeffersonii
GGGGGGGGGGGGGGGTAGTGTAACCAGGAGAGGAATACATCGCCAACCTGTGACCTTTATAGCCTTTTCCGTTTTGACTTTGGATTAAGAGCTCTTAACCTAGCTTGGAGCAGTCAAAACACCCAAATCCCTCTTAACAAATGCTTTTGTTCCACACTTGCCCTTGAATTAAGAATAAGAATGGCTTTCAAAGGAAATGGTGTCCTGTCCTGTCCCTGTCGCCCACCCCCTCACCCCCACCCCGAATCTAACAAATCCAAGAGCATAGGATAGTCATGGTCAAATAACCTTGATAGGGTTTGTTTGGGTGCTCTTCAGGAAACCACAAAAACTTGTTTGAGCACCTAACAATACAAACATCTCATTTTTGTAAAATGATTCGCTGACCACTTGTGAACATCATAAAGCCATTCATTAGCTCACCCCCATGTGTAAGGTAAAGGGAGAACGATCCTCCCCTTTTTCTCTCCCCACACTAAATAGCAGGGCATGGCTGTGCCTGAAAAGTTGAAAGCATATGCCCACAAGGTATCATTTAATCTGAAACTCTGTCAGCTCCTCTCTTCCTCTGAGTTTATCAAGTTAATGAGCATTTGGTTATACTCGCAAGGTTTTAATTATACAGAAACAGAACCAGTGTAATCCTAGACAGCAGCTCACAGGGATGGAATTTCTCTTTCCAGCTGTTGACAAAAGCTTGTCAACAAAAGCTAGGGAACTCCCTGGCATTACTAATCCCGTGTAGAATCACATTCGAGGCCGTTAGCTTCATTTCAGTAATACCACTCAGCAGACGTATTAGACAGTATAGGGAATATTGTAAGCTCACACTCGTATCATTATTGCTGTGGCTAATGAAAGAAGTCTCCAGACATCAAAGCCAGGTTTTAATAACTTCTGAAGGTGGAAGAAGGTTTAATAATGTGCTAAATTGAGATGAATAAACGTGATTTTCCTACCCACTATTGGGAACAGAAATCAGCAAGCGTCACCAGTTTCCAGAAGAAAACAGTTCTGAGAAACCAGTTAGGGATACTACTTTTTTTTTTTAATTGAAGTATTATTGACAAAGGGATATCCACTTTGGTTTGAAATCTGCCTCATTTTTTTTTTTTTTCTCATAGAACATGGATGGTTCTCAGATTTTTCTTAATAAAAGTAACTAGCAAAATATCATTCATGCTATTATAAGCATTTATGAAAAAAGTAATGTATATTATATTGAGTTGATTTATGCAACCCTAATTCCAAACATATAGAAAGAATTATTCAGGGGGCACCTGGGTGGCTCAGTGGGTTAAGCCTCTGCCTTTGGCTCAGGTCATGATCCCGGAGTCCTGGGATTGAGCACGGCATTGGGCTCTCTGCTCTCTGCTCGGCAGGGAGCCTGCTTCTTCCTCTCTCTCTCTGCCTGCCTCTCTGCCTACTTGTGATCTCTGTCTGTCAAATAAATAAAATCTTTAAAAAAAATAAAAAGAATTATTCAGGGTAGGGAGAGGGTAGTTGGGTTATGGACATTGGGGAGGGTATGTGCTATGGTGAATGCTGTGAAGTGTGTAAACCTGGCGATTCACAGACCTGTACCCCTGGGGCTAATAATACATTATATGTTAATAAAAAATAAAGAATTATTCAAGGACAAGAACAGATGCTTTTCTATGGCAGCTGAGCTGCTAGAGGGGGGCTTTGGGTTGGGAGGGGTTTCAGCCCCAGCACCAAGAAGGAAGTCACAAGGCCCTCAGGGCGACAAGTCACAAGGTGACTTTTCCTTTTTTTTCTTTTTTTAAAAGATTTTATTTATTTGACAGAGAGAGACTCAGCTAGGGAGGGAACACAAGCAGGGGGGAATGGGAGAGGGAGAAGCAGCATTTCTGGATTTTCCTCATTGGACTCTATGAGGGATAATAGGTTTTAGAGAATGTTCCAGTAATACTTGCTATGTTGGTAAATATTGATTAGTGCTATAGGGAGAGAAGCTGTGCCCAAGTATATTAGCACTTAGCTGACCACATGTTATGATAATTTTTTGGTATCTTAGGGAAAAACACTGCAACTTAATATTTTATTTGGAATTACTTTTAATGCTAACTGCTAACCCAATGTTAGAGAAAAGACTGTAAGCTCTTTAGCGGGCAGGGAAAGTGCCCTACTGAGCCTAGTATAAATTTGGCACTCGGTAAATATTTGTTGATGACCAATGGTCTTTATTCTTATATAATCTTGATGATTTCCTCAGAACTGAGTATAATTGGCTGCAGAGGAAAATATGGCCAAAATTTTTATAGAATTATTTTGTATTGCTCTTTCAATATTTACAATTTTGATTGAATTTTTATTAGAAATAAAATGTTCGAAAGTTTTTTGCGGCGTATTTTCTGTCTGAATTTTTATTACAGAAACACACAAAATTACCTTTGACTCATCGTGTCCTTCCATAAGAAAAGTATTTTTTAAATCACACCCTCTGTGAAAGGTAAGGAATCTGTGATAGCCGGGAAAGATGGGTGACTCCTTTTAGACATCTCATGATCATTTAGTGATAACACGTTTTGAAGAGATTGCTATTTCTGTATGTTTAAAAGACTAACAGGATATAAATTGTTCTTTTTCATGTTTAGCAAAATCTAATGATTCTCCTTTGGTGTGGAAAGAAGACTCAAAATCCCAACCCAGCCACTCACTAGTTGATTAATCAACTTGGGTACCAGCATTTTATTTCTAGCTCTTTTATATTTTAGGGTTTGAATTTGAAGCCAAGACCTATGTATAACTGTGCCCTGTATAACTGTGCCCCTTAGGCCCAGCCTGGCCTGGCCTAATTTCCTGGCCACCCACAGAGATTGGTTTAAGAATGGGCCCCTAACCTGAGCTGGACCAATCAGAGCTTTCTCTGGGAAGCTCCTGCTAGAGATAACAGAAAATGATGTCTTAGTGCAGGTATTAGGACCTTAATGCAGGTCTGTATGCCTGGGCCTGGAGCTAGTTCCCCTAAAAGACAGCTGGAGCCAGGATGTTTCTGGAGTACGCATGCATAAATAAAGCCAGCTGTACTCTGGGCTTCTCTGCTACACAAGCCTATGAATTCCTTTCCATTTACACTAGTATGAGCTGGGTTTCTGTCACTTACACATAAGAGTCTTGATATTAAAAGTAGAAAGAGGTGTTTTACAAATGAGCTGGAGAAAATATTAAATATCACAGCAGAAATGAATTATGATGAAAAGATATACTAGAAAGGATCAACAGAGCCCCAAAACAATTTTGTACAAAGATTAGATAATCTTTTTGTACAAAGATTAGTAGACTGATAAGCTTCTGGGCAAGACTGATTAAAAAAAAAAAAACCAGAAGTCCAAATAAGCCATATTAGATGAAAAGGTGCAGATTCAAGATATTGAAAAAATGCCTACAAGTGTAAAAATTTAGATGAAGTGCGCAAATTCCACAACAATGAATTACCAAAACTGACTGAAGGAAAAACTAGAAAATCTGAATGCTCCTGTTCCCCTGAAAGAAATGGAATTAGGAGTTCACAAATTTTCCCCAAAGAAAACTATCAAGCCCAAACTTTTTTTTAAAGGATTTTATTTATTTATCTGACAGAGATCACAAGTAGGCAGAGAGAGAGGGGGAAGCAGGCTCCCCGCCAAGCAGAGAGCCCAACGTGGGGCTCCATCCCAGGACCCTGGGATCACGACCCAAGCCGAAGGCAAAGGCTTTAACCCACTGAGCCACACAGGCGCCCCAAGCCCAAACTTTTTAATAGGTAAATTCTATCAAATGTCTAAGGATAGATGTTCACAACCAGGAGGGAGAAGCCAATCTCACAGGTGAACATAGATGTAAAGATCCTAAACAAAATGTATCACTCTAAATTTGAGGGTATAAAACATATAAATACACACCCACACATATATATATATGAACATATATAAACACATATATTGACCAAGTTGAATTTATTCTAGGGGAGGTTGATTCTATATTATAAAAAATTTATCAGTTGTATTTAACATTTTACCAAGGTGAATGAGAACAGTCATGATGATGTCACAGATACAGAAAAAATTCAGTAAGTTTCAACAACCACTTTGAACTCCAGTCTCATCTCAGTGACACCTTCTCTTCCCACTGACCTTTTTAAAACTTGTAATCCCTGGGGCCCCTGGGTGGCTCATTGGGTTAAAGCCTCTGTCTTCGGCTCTGGTAGTGATCCCAGGATCCTGGGATCGAGCCCGGGATCGGACTCTCTGTTCAGTGGGGGCTCTGCTTCCTCCCTTTCTCTCTGCCTGCTCTCTGCCTACTTGTGATCTCTGTCAAATAAGTAAATGAAATCTTTAAAAAACAAACAAACTTGTAATCCCCAACACTCTCCAACTCCTTTCTTTACTTTTCCTTACAGCTCTCCACAAGCTAACATAATTTTTTAACTTTTTAAAAATTGTGGGGAAACATACGAAGCAAAATTTACCATTTTAGCTATCCTTAGATACATAATCCAGTGAATTAAATACATTCACAATGTTATGTAACTATCACATTTCCAAAACTCTTTCATCACTTGTAGCAGGAACTCTGTACCCATGAAGCAATAGCTCCCCCTGCCCTCCACCCAACCCCTGGTAACCTCTACTCATTCTGTCACTACGAATGTGTCTAATGTATAATTTACCAGTTTTCTTATTGTCTGTTCACTAGAAGTTAAGCTCCCTGAGGGCAAGAGTTTTGGGCTTTTTATTTCAAAACTGACAGCACTTATGACAATTAAATATTCATGGAAAGAAGGAGGGAGGGAAGGAAGAAGGGAAGAGAGGACTTTTAGCAAAGTAGGGCTAGAAGGAAACCTTGATCTAGTAAAAGGAGTATAATAAAAATCCTGTAGCATCACACTCAACAGTTAAATGTTGAAGACATTTCCTTTAAAAACAAAACACAATCAAGTGATTTTACTCTTTACTTCAGAAAATTGGAAAGGAAAATATTTGCTTAATGACTCAAACATATACAGGAAGAAATGATAAACCCCAAATTCAGGATATTGGTTTCCTGAGATGGGTGGGAAGTGGACAGGATCGGAGCAACACGTCAGGTCTTCTACTGCAATAGG
Organism: Taxidea taxus jeffersonii; assembly: GCA_003697995.1. NCBI lineage: Eukaryota > Metazoa > Chordata > Mammalia > Carnivora > Mustelidae > Taxidea > Taxidea taxus. The sequence goes on from ML108430.1 coordinate 74,348, forward strand.
AGTGTTCTTTTTCTCAAACTGTGTGGTGGAAGCATGCGTGGTCAATATTCCTTTTTATCTACTCAGGATTAAAAGATGTTTAAAAAATTTTGAACCATAATATTGAGTGAAAAAGGCAAGTCCAACATGTTCAGTATATTAATATAAAATGCAAAATCAGGCAAAAGTAAATGATCATTTGTATGCCTAACTTCTATGTGGCCTAACAATAAAGCCAAAGAAGAATGATTTACATAAAATCCGGGACTGCAGCTGTCTTTGGGGGAAGCAACAATAATAGGGCTGAGAATGGTTTATATAAGGCTCAGAAAGTATTGGTCGTGTTCCTTTCTTCAGCAGGATTTGGTATTTATCTACACTATGCATAAAAATTAGTCTCTTGGATACACATAAAATAGCAATAAACTGGTTTTGTTGGGTAACTTAAATTCAGGCGTCATCCTAGACAAATTTCATCACCTGTCAACATTTTCTCCAGCACATTTCAGGGTGGGGGGGGGTGGAGTTTGTCTCTTGCTGATTTACCTGTGTTCATATTTTTAGGAGATGCTGGTTAACTATGAACAACCATTTTAACCGAAAGGCAACCTTTAACCTTTCCCTTTAATCCCCTACCACAGGCTGCATTGCTACAGTCCTTAAAACATGACAGAGCTTGTTTTTTCTAGGGCATTTTTATGTACAGAGTGGACCCATGCATACTCTCTCCCCATGGCCCACAATCTTCCTGATTATTGACATTTTCATGAGTGTGGTCCATTTGTTACAACTGACGAACCAACAATGATACACACTGTTAACTGAAATCTCGAGTTGATGGTGGGGTTTACTGTTTGTGTCATACATTCTATGCTTTGTGACAAATGCGTAACGTATGCATCCGCCAAGCCTGTACCCTACAGGCGAGTTTCACCGCCCTAAAAAGCCCCCGTGCTTCACCTCGTCATTCCTCCCCTACCTCCTCCACCACTCCCCAAACTCGTGACAATCACTCATCTTTGACCGTCTCCGCAGCTGTGCCTTTTCTAGAATGTCGGAGTTGGGACCATGCTATATGGAGCCTCTTCACACTGGCTTCTTTCACTTAGCAACATGCAGTCACGGTTCAGGTCTTTTTATGGTCTGGCAGCCCATTTCTTCTTCTTGCCGAATAATGGCAAGGCTCCTATGACGATCCTCACCATCACAGCTGCGTGCCAGGCATCATTCCAAGTGCTTTGTACACATCAGTTCAACCCTTACAACTTTATAAAGTAGGTACTGCTATTATCCCCATTTTACACAGTCATGTTACAGAAGAAACAAAACGGAGAACTTAAAATAACTTGCCCAAAGTTATAAAGCTTAGAAATGGTGGAAGAAGATTTGAACGCAGGTGCTCTGGCTCGAGAGTCTATACCCTGAAGCACTAGACTATATGGCTTTATGTGAAGATGTCCAAGAGAACTTCCAGTGCCTAATTTTGTTTTATCAGTTCACACTCCCATAACCCCCAAGTGTGCCTACTTAAGAGTTGTCATACTGTCTTTGTTAATAAGTTCAGTTATCCAAACAGCAGAAAATTTCCTACCTAGCACATTATTCCCTACGATCCATAATTCCCCACTACTGCTGAATACAGGTAGCTCTTTTTGAGCCTATCCTGTATGCTAACCTCTGCAAAGTCATTTTTATATACATTATTTTATTTCATCGTGATGATGCCCCTTTGAGGAGGTGCAATTATCTCTCAGGAAACTGAGGCTTAATTAAGGAGCTTAAATACCTAGCTAGGTCATAGAGCCAGAAAGTGGTAGATGTGGGCCTCGAACCCCGCTGGAATTATTCCAAAGTCTGTGCTCTAAAAACTGTTACCTTAACTGCCTCTAGTATCATCTTTTGGTTGACTAAGCTTTCTGAATTAACACATTTCTGTAAGAAGCTGAAACATTTGTGAAACTACTTGGAAGTGGGTCACCAAATTATCTTAATAAAAGTGGGATGCTTGTAATGTTTGATGCCCTAACAAACTCTTGCACACCCAAGAATGGTACATGTATGAGAATTTATAAGAATATTATAGCACTGCTGTAATACGATACTCTTGAAAACACTGAATTGTTTGGAGGTGTGGTTAAGTTACCTGGTGCATATTCTCCCATAAGGGTACCCTGCAACAGCTTTAAAAATGAGGCAGGCCTATATGCATGTATATGGAAGATCTTCAAGACAGAAGACAGCAATCTGTTGAATAATAAATACAGTTCCATTATGTGAACAAGCCCAAACCAGGCTGGTTGATCAAGTATGTAAAGAACAGAAAACCACGGGGCACCTGAGTGGCTCAGTGGGTTAAGCCACTGCCTTCGGCTCAGGTCATGATCTCAGGGTCCTGGGATCGAGTTCTGCATCGGGCTCTCTGCTCAGCGGGGAGCCTGCTTCCCCCTCTCTCTCTCTGCCTGCCTCTCTGCCTACTTGTGATGTCTCTGTCAAATAAATAAATGGAATCTTTAAAAAAAAAAAGAACAGAAAACCACTGGTTATCCTCCAAACTCTTAGCAGTGGTTCTCTTTGGGGAGGTAAGTGGAATGGAGAGTGAGTGGAGACTATTTCTACATTTTATTTTTTTAAAAGATTTTATTTATTTATTTGACAGAGACACAGCAAGAGAGGGAACATAAGCAGGGGGAGTGGGAGAGGGAGAAGGCTTCCTGCTGAGCAAGGAGCCCGATTTGGGCTCGATCCCAGGATCCCAGGATCATGACCCGAGTTGAAGGCAGCCGCTTAACAACTGAGCCACGTAGCTGCCCCTATTTCTACCTTTTTAATCTATATACTTCTGTGTTGGAATTTATCCTACAGCAAGAAGGTATTCATGTTAGCAGCCTTCTAAATTAAAAGACTTTAAAGGAGCAAACACAAAATGATTATACATAGCCTGCTTACAACAGTGTAAAAATGTACAAAGTCAGAATTAAGTTTTGAGAAAAAAATAGTTGAGGTTTTAACTTCACAGTCCCCCCCCCAATTAAGTAATGTGCTTTATTGTACAAGTTAAACTGTTAAAAAATAAATGAACAGAATCACACCAAGGAACATCTGCATGTCCGTTTTAATTCCATTAGAAAAATATTATCTATTAAAATTGTGGTCCACATTCTTCTTCACTTCTACCATTCAAATTTTAGTACTTAAATTTTACTCAAGTAAAAGCAGAATTATATAGCTCATGTGAGAACTAAGTATTTCACATCATTCAATTAACAGGATCTAACTGAATTACCTGTGCTCTTAATTATCAGGAATAGTAACCCCTCTTTCCTACGATTTATTTCCCTTTCATTTATTTGTGTAAAGATGTAATGAGAGTCTCTTTCCCCACATCCAGGAACATGACTGTGCGTGTGATTTAGGACACCAGTAACTGGAGTTGTCATGTGATCCCCAGTCCAGGCTTAATTCCCCTTACTATATAGTATTTCCATAATGGCCTCAAATGTTTTAAGTCAATCATACGCTTTCCAACGTCAACTGTAAAAATTAAGATGTTAATTTGAAACCATTGTTAAAATTCCAGACTAAATACTGCTGGACCCACTTAGAGCGATGCTGTTGTCAGAGGTCCTTGGACAGCCACTGCCTCAATCTCCACACGGCCTCCCTGCAAGGAACATCATCAAGCAACGGGTAGGTAATTTTTTTACAAATGAAGAGAGCTCTAGAATACCTACTAAAAACATACACAACTGATAGTGATACAACATTATTAACGCTACATTTTTCAAAGAAGGGAAGGGTGGGGAAGCATTCACGGAGCAGCCTGGACAGGCCAGGCTCCCATGCCAGACGTGTTCGTGTGCATTAGCTCATAGGACGGTCTGGGCAGCTCCGTGAGACAGCATTCTCCCTTCCATCCAGAGAACGATACATGGAAGCATGGAGAGGGGGTTTTAACCTGTCCCAGGACACCATGCTAAATGGCAGAGGTTCAAACCCATGACTTGAGATTCCAAGTTCAGAGCTCCTTCTACTACACCCAATAACTTAGTTAAGTTTGAGAATACTGACCACTCCAAGTAACAACCAATTAAAACAATAAACATACCACTCACAGGAGATAAATTTTCTTTACAGGGAAGTCAGTAGGCTGCTTTTTTTGTAAGCAGGAATATTGTGCTGCTAGGAGCTTCTCACCACATTCGAATAACACAGTAACAATGGTGAGAAAATATGTGGGCCACGGGGTTTGAGATTATTTTTCTAATGGAAGTCTGGATGTTTTATTACACAAATGAACTTTTTTTAAAGATTTTATTTATTAGGGAGCCTGGGTGGCTCAGTGGGTTAAAGCCTCTGCCTTCAGCTTAGGTCATGATCCCAGGGTCCTGGGATTGAGCCCCAAATCGGGCTCCCTGCTCAGCGGGGAGCCTCCCCCTGCCCTCTCTGTCTGCCTCTCTGCCTACTTGTGATCTCTGTCTGTCAAATAAATAAATAAATAAGATCTTTAAAGATTTTATTTATTTATTTGACAGAAAGAACCAGAGATCACATGTAGGCAGAAAGGCAGGCAGAGAGAGAGAGAGGGGGATGCAGGCTCCCTGTTAAACAGAGAGCCAGATGCAGGGCTCAATCCCAAGACCCTGAGATCATGATCTGAGCCGAGGGTAGAGGCTGAACCCACTGAGCCACCTAGGCTCCCCTCAAGTGAAATTTTTTATTGCAGAGCTCACTACCCTGGCTCAGGGTATAGTCTCTTAAGTATGTGAGAACAATACAGCTGCTATTTTACTTTTTCTTACAATTCAAGCCCCTCTGATTCTGTTGTGTTCATGTTCATGTGTGACCTTGAGTTCTCATTTTCTTAATTTTTAAGACAAATTAAAAAAATTTCTCAAGTTTCTTAATCCCCCTCCCCCCCCATGCATATAATATTGGGTATTTCCTTTTAGTCTTTAAGATCCTGGAAATCAGAGATTATTCCTTTTTTTTTTCTTTAAAAAATTTCTTGCCAAAGTGCTTAGTTTGTTATACTCAGAAAACAACATTGACATTTACAACCATGTACATTAGTCAGTTTAAGGTATACTTACTTTGGGCAAAGCAGCAACCTGGTAAGCAGCTCTTGCAGGAAAACTACCTTTGAAATCTAAATGTAAAAGAATTTCATTTTAGTTTTCAGATACTGTATTGTGACTACACAATTAAGACTCTGGTAAGTGCTTCACAGATCCGTCCATTCTTAGATATAAGCAACACTAAGAAAAGCTCACTTTCATATCTGTTTGATAAAATATTTTGCCCTAGGATTCCTATGATATTGAATACTTTTTAAAATACCTTTGCTTTCTGGAAAAAAATGAAAGTACATCCTTTGAGACTTTGATCTTGTTTGATACGAACGGGATCTTATGTTTAAAGCAATACTTACTGTGGTATGAACTCTTATTTAAGCATCCCAACAACCCTTTAAAGCTTTATCCCCATTTTGCATGTGAGGAAACCAAAGCATAAAAAATGTTAATGAAACAGCTAATGATTCTGAGAGCCCGAACAGAGATGGTGGCGAGGCCTTATCACAGCAGTAAAAAATATAACCTCAAAAAAAAAAAATATATATATATATATATATACATATATATATATATAACCTCTGTGTTAAAAAAAATCATTAGGAGGGCTTAAAAAACCTGAAGAGCATGTAACAATATTAAGCTATGGGGAAATGAACTCGTAGGGTTGTAGTATATTCTCCTAGGGAGTGCCATGGAAATGTCTTGGGTCTTTTTCATGGGGTCTCACTGCATGTTCTCACTCTGACCATTTTCTGGGACAGAATCTGTGACCATTTCTTTAGCATCTCCTATCACTCTTGATGCATAACGGACACTCAATAAGGTTAATAGATTCATTTCTTGTTAAACTGGAATACAGTAGTAAAGTCAGATGACTTACACTGTTTGTAGACTTCGTTGACAGTGTTGAAGTCGTTCATGTCAGCCAGGAAAACAGTCGTTTTCACCACTAGAAGATACGCACATTGTTAGCAGGCTTGGCTATTTGGCCTCACCCAAAATATTACTTAGAGACACACAGAGTTCTGACCGCCTGGATTAAAATGGGCCTGAAATTAAGACAACTTCCAAAAGCAAGGAAGATATGGCATGATGTGCTACCGGGTGCTCTGTGTCCTTCAAAAAGCCTACAGAAACATCCAACAGAAATCGGAAGGAATACCAAGTCGCTCACCGTTAGTGAAGTCACAGCCTGCGGCTTTCAGAATTTCGCCCATGTTTTTAAGAGCCTAGGAGGCAAGGCAAGAAAGGCCAAAGGCATTAATGTTATCGTAAAGCTTCAATTCAATGCAATTAACCAATTTTTGCTAATAACCCCTCGAACAGCTTACGCTGCAGAAAAATTCTCCCTTTCTAGGAAATTCTACTCTTTCTACGCCACCTTTACGCAAGCGAATTGCTTCTTGGCTTTTGTTTAACAGAAATGGATCTTTCTGAAATACAGTGAGACTTTGTCTCTCCTTTTGTGAGTAAGAAGACTAGACTGAAGTTTCTTCTTCAGTGCTGGAGGGTGTGAAGTTCTCAGCCGATGTCCACTCAGCTGAAACAGAGAAAGCTCCTGGTGTTCCTAACCATCACTTGGAGGATAAGTATGAGCTGGGAGCATTAAAACATACTTTCTTTTATTTATTTATTTTTAATTTAATTTAATTTTTTCAGTGTTCCAAGATTCATTAAAACATATTTTCTTTTAAAGCAAAAATTCACTTTAAAGAGTACTTTTATCATTTTCTCAAAAAATATCAGTAAACTAGGTATATGTTTGACACTCTGGACTTTGGAAAACCATCTGTTTTTCACTCTTTCCTTAACGTATTATTTTTTTCAATTCATTGCTCCCCTCCACTTTACTGGTCACATTATAACATTTGATATACAGATATTTTAAATCTATCTTCTAAACAGGTAACATACGGATATGGCAAAAAATTCAAAAGCTATAAAAAAGCATATCCATTGAAAGGACGTCTCTCACCCTGACTGCCCTCCTCCCCAGTTTCCTTCAGACGGAACCACTGCTTCTGGTTTCTTGTATATCATTGTGGAGACAGTCAGTGCTTATACCAGCATGAACGGGAACGCACACACACATGCACACGGTAGTGCACCGTGCAAGCTGTTTCGCATCTTGGTTTTATTTTATCCTTAACAATTTACCTTGGGGGACTTTTCTGCATTAATTCAATTGTATGGCTCCAGCATGGTTTACTTCACTAGGTCTTATGGACAGACATTTGGGTTGTTTTGTGTCTTTGGATAATACAAATGACTCAGTGAATGCATAAAATTATAATTTAATTCTATTTATTGGATTAGGATTGTACTCCCCACTCTTATTTAGAAAAGCACATTACACATCATCTTTGATAGTTCTTACTAACAAATGTTAACTTTTACTTTTGTGGTGTTTTTCTTGCAGGTCAGTGGCCCTGATAAGAGATTTTCCAACCCAGGGACGCCTGGGTGGCTCAGTCTGTTAAGCGTCTGCCTTCGGCTCAGGTCCTGATTCCAGGGTCCTGGGACTGAGCCCTGCACTGGGCTCCTTGCTTGGCGAGGAGCCTGCTTTTCACTCTGCCTGCTGCTCCCCCTGCTTGTGCTGTCTCTTTCTCTCTCTGACAAATAAATTTATTTATTTTTAAAGATTTTATTTCTTTATTTGAGATAGAGACCATTAGCAAGGGGAGAGGCAGAGGCAGACTCCCCACTGAGCAGGGAGCCTAACACGGGGTTCAATTCCAGGACCCTGGGATCATGACCTCAGATGAAGGCAGATGCTTACCTGACTGAGCCACCCAGGCACCCCATAAATAAAATCTTAAAAAAAAAAATCTCAATCCATGTAGAAGTGGCAAGATACTGTCTGATTTCAATACTTTAATTTGGAGGTAAGTAATTTTACTGAGATAATGGACACAAAATATTGTATCAGTTTTAGGTATATAATGTGATTCGATAATACGTATATACTGTAAAAGGAGAACCACAGTTTAGTGAACACCCAATAATTCAGGTTTGAAGTCACCTTAGATGGCAGACTTTTTTTTTTGCTTGTTAAATGATTCCTCAAATTTCGAACTTTCTACTGACATACAACTGTCTTCAATCAATCAGTAAGTAGCTCTAAAGGCATTTATCTGATAATCTCTATAAAAAACTCAGCCAAGTGGATGCTTAACATGAAAAAGCAGTAAAGAAGAGAATTTCAAATGTGAAAAATGACTTACTTGTTTAGCCTCTTCTGCCACCCCTCCTGGCACGAGCTGTCCACTTGCAGGGTCCATGCCTAGCTGTCCCGAAATGTAAATGGTCCTGTCGACTAACACGGCTTGACTGCAATAAAGAGAGACTGGGTGTACGTATAAGATATAAAATACAAAATTCAATGCTCAAAGATTTCTTTGCTAAGACACATAAAGCACAAAATGTCAAATAACATAATTAATAATTGGACTTCATTAAAATTAAAAAGACTTGCTTTTGAAAGAGACTCTCTTTTGAAAGAGATCTTTAAGAAAATGAAAACAGAGGTCACAGATTGGGAGAAAAGATTTGCAAAACCTATATCCAACAAAGAACTTGTATCCAGAATATATAAAGAACTCTTATAATGCAGTAAGAGAAGATAACCCAATAAAAAAAATGGGCAAGTGATTTGAAAAGATATTTCATAAAAGAAGACACATGAAGAGCTAGGGAGTACAAGAGCTAGGGAGTTCAACATTATTACTCATTAGAAAAATGTAGTGCAAAACCATAATAGATACCACTATCCACAGGTAGAGGTCACTGGTAATAATAGTAAGTATTGGTGAAGATGGGAAGCAACCACAACCCTATACATTGCTGGTGGAAATGCAAAACAGTACACACTTTGGAAAACAGTTTGGCAAGTTTCTTAAACACTTAAACATATACTTAACATGCAACCCAGCAATTTCTTTCCTAGGCAGCTACCCAAAAGAAATGAAAATATATGCCCAAAGACCTTCTATGGAATGTTCAGAACAGCATTATTCATAAAAGCAAAAAAGAAAAACAAAAAATTTTAAAAAATCCACAGAGAGATGCAACCAAAGGCTACACAGTATTTGATTCCACTTCCATGAAATTCCAGAAAAGACAGAATAGCAGCAGAAAGTAGATTAGTGGCTTCCTAAGTCAGTGGGGATTGACCACAAATGTACAGTATGAGGGAATTTTTGGGGGGTGATGGAAATGTGCTGAAACTTGCCTGTAGTGGCAGGTACAGGAGTCTAGACACCCACAAAAACTCATGGAACTCTACACTTAAATGGGGGAATTTAAAAAAAAGGTGAATTTTAATGTAACTTATACCTCAGTAGAGCTGTGAAACAACAACAAAAACGCAATGCCAAGAGCACCCTAAGAAAAGAAGTAATTAGGGACGCCTGGGTGGCTCAGTTGGTTAAGGGGCTGCCTTCGGCTCGGGTCATGATCCCAGAGTCCTGGAATCGAGTCCCACATCGGGCTCCTGGCTCGGCAGGGAGCCTGCTTCTCCCTCTGCCTCTGCCTGCCTCTCTGTCTGCCTGTGCTCGCTTGCTCTCTCTCTAACAAATAAATAAAATCTTTAAAAAAAAAAAAAAAGAAGTAATTATTCTCAGACAAGATTCATCTGGAAGGGTACACACTTCATTTCTGCCAAGTGCTTGCTTTTGGAAATGACTTGTGTAATGAGGACACTAAATTTCAGAATTAGGATAAAGTAACAAGAAACAGAGTAAGCCACATTGAGACCTGAAAAATAATTTAAAAAATCAATTTCAATTTTTAAAAAAACTTCTTGGATAAAGAAATCCCCTCTCTCTCTTTTTAACTGTGGTAAAACATATTTACCATTTTAATGATTTTTAGTTACACAATTCAGTGGCAGTAAGAGCCACCATTTCTAAAATTTGATAAAAACCTTAGTAGCAGTTTAAATTCAGAAGTAAAATATGTTGTACCATTTCCATGCTATTTAGAAACATTTCTAATTTTATATTTCTAATATTACATACTCATTTCTAATCTTCTAGTTCCCTGGGGTGTTTTCCAATATGCTCCAAGCTTTCCTTTATTTCATGATGTTTCCCCTATTTTCCTGAGCATAGATTTTTTTCTTTATAATTTAAACAATGGCATTATGTATGGATGGATGTATGTAAGCTCTGTGCCCGATGTGGGACTTGTAGCTATAACTTTGAGATCAAGAGTTTATCAACTGAGCCAGCCAGAAGCCCCTCTAAATTTTTAAAATTTTTTGAAGAAGAAAACATTCACATGGTTAAAAAACCTAGAAACTATTCAAGAATACTATTCAAGAAACTATTCAAAGAATCTCAGTGAAAAATCTCCTCCCTTCTTTCCTTATCTTCCTCCTGCTTTATTTCCAGTCCCTACAGATAACCAGTGCTCTTCCTGACATATTCTTCCAATGTTTTTTCATTTGTATGTGAATAAAAGAGAAAATATTTATCTTCTTCCTGTTTGTACATGTAGTATACTAAGCTCTTTTTTTTAATACATGTAGTATATTAAACAGTTCTCTACATTTTGCTTTTTTCACTCAACAGTAGATCACGATCTTCCCATAACTGTATGTAAAATATATCCTTATTCTTTTTTTTTTTTTTTGACAGGGGGAAAAAAAGTTTTTTAATTACTACTCAATCCATTTGGTGTATTTCAAAAGGTGCAATACTTTTCTTCATTTATCAGTGAAAGAAGTTAGAAATTAACTTCAAAAAAAAAAATCAGCAAATGGCAAACAAATTTCCTTGAAAGTCACAGTCACATATATAGTGCATCCTAGAAAAGAGGAGGGGCAAGACGGGTTCCACCCACTTGCATGAGTTTCATCAAATACTGGACCTACTCAAGGGTGGAGAGAAAAGGCAACTTTCAAAAAGGAGTATGTTAGGGACGCCTGGATGGCTCAGTTGGTTAAGCGGCTGCCTTCGGCTCAGGTCATGATCCCAGGGTCCTGGGATCGAGTCCCACATCGGGCTCCTTGCTCAGCAGGGAGCCTGCTTCTCCCTCTGCCTCTGCCTGCACTCTGTCTGCCTGTGCTCGCTCTCTCTCTCTGACAAATAAATAAATAAAATCTTAAAAAAAAAAAAAAAGGAGTATGTTATTAAATGAGGCATTTACTATACTCCTTCCTAAGAGCACCAGGTGGGGAACAAGTCTTCTAAACTAGATCTAGGAAGTGGAATGTGGAATCAATCAGTCCTCCTCCCTTTAAGGGCTGTCTGATGGTTAATGAATTTAAAAAACATAACTAAATAAAAACAAACCCCACACACACTCCCCGCACCCCACCCCACCCCCGCAAAAACAAAAACAAAAAACCCTAAATGTCCCAGATCATTCTCCAGAATGGATGGAGCCCGGGAGCAGCTTCAACAACCCAAATTAGTCTGTTACAGAGTCATCACAAGCATGCCTTGCTTTTAAACAAAACAAAACAAAAATTTTTTTTTTGAAACAACAAAACAAAAACTAGTACTAATCACTTTTCTGACAATACACAATTACTCAAATTAACTAGTACTGAGAGGGGGAAGGGGACCATACCTATGGGCCTTGTCTCACATGAGTGCATGTGGGTAGGTGCAGGGCATTTGTCATTATTGCAAAAACGAATTTTAATCTTTAATCTTTAGTTTGATTTAACATTGCTTTTAGTATGATGCTGACACCAGCTGTGCCGAAAGGGTTGTGGAGACATGTTCATAGCAGCACACACCTGCGGCTCTTCTTCGGTTCGGGAGGCTCCAGGGCAGCCAATATTGCTTCGTCAAATACATTCTTTAGGCCTTTCTGTGTGAGTGCAGAACACTCCACATACTTGACCGCCTTCAGGTCATGGGCCAGCTTTTCAGCAGTCTCTGGAGTGATAGGCTTCTGTTTGTTTTTGGCAAGTTTCTCAATCGTAGAGAGGTCATCTCGGAGATCAATTTGGGTCCCAACGAGCAAGAAAGGAGTCTTTGGACAATGGTGAGTTATCTCAGGCACCCACTATTCCTTCACATTTTCAAATGAGGATGGAGAGACGACTGAAAAACAGACTAGAAATACATCTGTTTGTGGATAACTCAGCGGTCGTAATCTGTCATAATCCTCTTGCCCTGCAGTATCAAAAAGTCCAAGAGTATATGGCTCTCCACCAATCATAACTGTGACTGCATAGTTGTCAAAAACAGTTGGTACATACTCAGATGGAAATTTGTTTGTTGTGTAGGATATCAGGAGACATGTTTTACCAACGGCACCATCGCCCACAACAACACAATTGTCTGCATTGCTGGAACAGTTTTGTATCCACTTAAAATACTTCAAAATTCAGTGATGACCTCAGCTTCTCCGCCGGGGCGTTGGCAGCACTGTGCTATATCCTTATTTTAACAGTTGTGTAGTATTTCACCGTATGGACATCCTTTAACTAGTTACTTTTGATTCCAGTATTTTACTGTTGTAAACAAAACTACACCGAAAACCATCACACATACATTTTCCCTGGGCAGGTAACTAAGCCATTTTTTCAATCTGAACCTCAGAGGAGCTTTTCCTATACCATGTGCTGGATCCTGCCTCACAGTATAGCTCAGTCTGTTATCTTATCTCTGGGGTATGCCAGACTGTAAATTCCCTGAATACAAGAGCTGTGTCCCACTGTCTCCAGCTGCACAGGGACTGTGCAGTGACTCCTTGCACATAGTGGGTGCACAATACCTTCTTGTTGATGTTTTGCTAATGACTTATTAGCTTAAATGACTTTGGCTGTCAGTAAAGAATCTTTTTAGCAGGACCTACTGGCTTATTGTGTGGGCTTTGAAGCATGGAAGAGGGTAGATTTAAACTTGGTAACAAGATTTAGAAAGTCTAGAAATTCTTCTCAACTATCTGGCTTTTACCCTGGCCCAGAAACAGATAACTATTGAGTTGGTTAATGTGTAAACTTTCCTCAGGTTGAAAAGTATCATCAGCTAACAAGGTTTTTTATTAACTGTCCTATGTAGAACTAGGTTACCCTAGGCTCTTTGTAAAAGTAACTTTAACTCTCCCCATATATGAAACATAGATTAAGCCCATATGCATTACCATTGGTCAAAAAATTTGTGATAGTAAAAAAGAGTTCATTTACTCTCAGAAAATTAACAGGCGTCTAAGATTATCTGACCTATGTGAGTTACCTCTTACAGATTAGTAAAGAGATTGTTCATAAAGGTAATTAAATAGCTGACTCTCTGGGGTGTCTGGGTGGCTCAGTGGGTTAAGCCTCTGCCTTTGGCTCAGGTCATGATCTCAGGGTTCTGGAATCAAGTCCCGCATTGGGCTCTCTGATCAGCGGGGAGCCTGCTTCCCCCACCATCTCTCTCTGCCTGCCTCTCTGCCTACTTGTGATCTCTCTCTGTCAAATAAATAAATAAAATCTTAAAAAAAATAAAGTAAAAAAAAATAAAGCTTACCATCTGATCATAGCATCCTCCTATCCATAGACAAGTCATTAGACTCCAAAATATTTAAAAGTCTACTGTTCCATTTCCGGGTCAAAGGGTAAAAATACTTTCAAACGCATCTTAGTAATAATTCTCATACTATAATTTATGTCACCTGGACTATCACTTCCAAATTTCACGACTAATTGGGTGGTATGTTGGCAAAATGGAAAGCAAAGCAATGTGATGTTGAAATCTCTCAAGGTTCAGTCCTGATTTGAAAAGTGAAATGCGCTGAGCTGATTAGCTAATTGGCGACAACACCCCGTCTGTCGCAAGGCCAGGGACTGAAAGTTCAACACACTTGAATTCTTCCTGAAGACCAGAATTTTCAAACTGTACTCACTACCAGCTCCATGCACAAAAATTGGTTTCCAAATGGTTCTTCAAATATGTCCAATTAATTTTACCAAGGTATGACTAGTTAGTTGGAGTGTGGTTTTCTTCAAGATAAAATACTGAATATTAGCACCATTTTTAGTGGCTTTGTATGATCTCTGGGTCGAAAAAAGCACAAGAGGACAACGTCCTAGGAAGCCCCCACATAGTGAAGCTGGTTGATGTTTGTCTTTAATCATACTGGTATATTCATTTGATTCCCTTTTTTTTCCCCTTGCGGCTTTATAAGATAGCTGACGTCAGGTCAATCAGGAATATTGCCGTTATGCTTGCTTTCTTGGACAAAGTACACACTTGAGGAAAGTCTATGCTCCAGGCTCTATAATCACTTCGTGTTTGTTTCTGGTAAGGGTTGCTTTTGCTCTGAAGTAAAACCAGTGGGTAATGGAGGAAGAGGGACCAGGGCAGAGGAGGAAAAAGATTACTGATTTTTTACTTTTATTGTGATACCCCCTGAACTAGTCTTAATGTCCTTCCCAAATAATTATCAGAGTACTCTTAAAAGAAAACTGATCATGTTGCTTCCTCTTCAAAAACATTTGAAGGCTCCTCAGTGCCTGCAAAATAAAGTTTCTACTCTTCAGGTTAGAGTTGGGAATGGTCACAATCCAGACTTTGCTAAAAGCTAATTTTTAGCATGAGACAAAACAATTCAGAGTCAAAGTCCATCTCTGAACCAGGGTTTCCCAAAGTATAGGTCACATGCAAACTGAATCACAGTAAGGAAAGGATTCCTTTTTAAATTCTCTTTTAGTTCCTCCATGGCAGGAGACAGCAAACTAAATGATGAAGATTGAGCTCTAGAGCTATCCCTAAGTCCAAATTCTGTCACATCCCATCTTGGTGGTTGACCTTGGGCAACTTATTTAACATGTGTCTATCAGTTTCTTCATCTGAAAAATAAGTACTGTCATAATAACTGTGCACATAAAGCATTAAAGCACATAGAACAGTGCCTTGTGCTCAGTGAGCATCAATAAATGTTAGCCATTATGACATCAATCCTCTGATTATATGAAGGAGAAAAGAGATCAATTTTAGAAAACAAAGAAATCTATCACTTAAGACAAAGAGAGCTGGCCTTTGGTTCTGAGCCGACTGCAGCTGCTTCCTAGGATTTAATTATGCTTTTTATTTAATTGAGCTTATTTTTTTACAGTTACCTTCCACTGGGTTGTCTTCTATTTAGAGTACTGCTATAAAATTTCCTTTTTAACTTTGTTAAAGTGAGCCTGCTTAAATAAAAATGTTATGTAAAGTATGATACAGGTGGTACACAGATTTGACAAATGGAAAAAAAAAGAGAGAAGTCATAGTTGGATTACCAAAATTTCCTCCAAAATATCTTTATGCCATGTATTCTTCTACAACTATGCCTCATGTCCTTCCCTCTGACTTCCCGCTTAATTCCTTAACAAAGTAATTTAAAAATCATTTACAGGGGGTGCCTGGGTGGCTCAGTGGGTTAAAGCCTCTGCCTTCAGCTCAGGTCATGATCTTGGGGTCCTGGGATCGAGTCCCGCATCAGGCTCTCTGCTCAGCAGGGAGCCTGCTTCCTCCTCTCTCTCTGCCTACTTGTGAGCTGTCTAATAAATAAATAAAAATCTTAAAAAAAAATCATTTACAACAGTACTATACAGATGGCAAACAGAACCTTTAATACCCAGCTCAAGGACTACCTCTTGCAGGAGCCCTCCTAGATCTTTTTCTTCCTCTGCCCAAGTTCCATCAATTTCTTTTTTCTCTTTTGCCACCCCTCACCCCCCGACCCTTTACTACCATTGCATTTTGTTTCTAACCCTGCTATAGTAATTATTGTTCTGCACCTCTAAAGTGTCATTCCTCACAGCAATGTGGTACAGAAGAGGGAGCTGGGGCTTGTTCAAATCAAGCCCTGCCACTTATGAACTATCTGACCTTGGACAAGTTCACTTTCAGGCTGAGTTTTCTTTTTGCAAAATGAAGATGGGACTCAGAGAAGGTTAGTTGTCATGATGCATGCACCAAATGAAAATGTTTCTTTTTCTTTCCCCACAAGCCTGAATATCTTTCACACTGCTTTAATTCTTAGACATTTTTTTGTAGCTTTTGCAGGGCCTGGCCTATAGTAGGTGCTCAATATATGCCTATCATAGCTGAAGTGTTTCAGTTGTAGAAGTTTTCCATCTGTGGTTCTTTTAATAGTGAACACACACTATATTTTAAAAAGGAAAAACGAGAAAAGGTTTACACGGTATACTTTAGTGAAGAATTTAAAATAACAAAAATTATATTAAGGGAAAACGCCTCTAAGAAGGCACAGGATAGGATCTAATTGTTTTAAAGCTGAGATGTTTTATGGAAAAAAAGAAGGATTTTTTTAAAAAGAAATTAACCTTTTTATATTTGCAGCACTTCTGACAAGTGGAAATGCATGTACACAGGGTAGAGTTTCTGGCCTATACATATAGTTAGCTAGAGCATGTCAAGGCAATCTTAGCAAACGAGTTTTGTTGTGATTTGTATTTGACTTTATTAGTGGGAAATGACCATGGGCAATGAATTCATAAATATCCCAATGCATTTCTGTACGGGTTGTAAAAATAAGTGCCTACGGTAGATGAGCATGTATTTGCTAAGCATTTCTGTGAAAAGTATTCAGCTCTCTCCAAATGGACACCCACATCTGCTCATGGAATTTACTTCTTTTAATTAAGAGAGGGTTAGACCAGGGGTGCCTGGGTGGCTCAGTGGGTTAAAGCCTCTGCCTTAGGCTCAGGTCATGGTCCCAGGGTCCTAGGATCGGCCCCGCATCGGGCTCCCTGCTCAGAAGGGAGCCTGCTTCCCCCCTCTCAGTCTCTGCCTGCCTCTCTGCCTACTTGTGATCTCTGTCTGTCAGATAAATTAAAAAATCTAAAAAAAAAAAGGGAGAGAGGGTTAGACCAAATATTATGGTAAAATGGAAGCTGTCAGTCATAAAGCCCACATGTTGTAGTCATTTACACAAGAAGTCCAGAACAGGCAAATTCAAAGAAATTGAAAATAGATTAGCGGTTGCCAGAGGTTAGGGGAAAACACTGGGGAGTGACTGCTAATGGGTATGGGTGTTTGTTTGTTTGTTTGTTTGTTTTGGAGGCGATTAAGATATTCGGAGACTATATAGTGGTGATGGTTGCATTACTTTGTCAGTATAATTTTTAAAAAAAATCAATGAATTGTACCCTTTAAAGGGGTGAATTTTATGGGTATGTGAATTATATCTCGATAAAATGGTTACCGAAAAAAAAAAAAAAATTCAAAACCTGACCGCTTATGGCCGGCGAAGCGCTCTGGCCCTCCAGGTCCGGGACAGAGTCCCTGGGAGCACAGGCTCCCGCTCTATGGGTCTCCGGGTGCTCTGTCTCTTTCCGGAGTTGTTTCCCGGGTTCAGCGAGTTCGAGCAGGTTAGACCGGATGAAGCCCGAGGCCGGCCCGGGCTCTGGCCGGGAGTGGCCACCGCTCCAGACCCCCGATCCCCCTTGCCCAGAGTGCATCCGCGCTCCCACACGTCTCGTTACCTGTAGGGACCAATGGCCCCTGGGGCTTTCGCAGTGCTGATCACCTTTCTTATCAGAGACGCCATGGCTAAGGCTTTTAGCTTGCTGTCCCGCCAAGAGAGCAAACCCCTACACCACCTCTAGTAGCGTCTCACCAGGACTAGCCCGCTCAGGGACCAGTCCCCGCAGTAACTCTTCTCCCGGAGCAAGTTCGCTCGGCATTCTGGGAATTGTAGTCTCAGCCAGGTTCCCGGCCACGTGGAGGCCGCGAGTGCACTGGCGCATGCGCTATGCAGATTGCTCGCCGCACACGTCTCCACTGACGGGACTGTCGCAGAGCCTTGTCATTCTGACCCGGGGAGCCCTGGATTCCTCCCTCAGAGCTTCCGGCAGGTAGGTCGTGAGGGGCTGATGTGCCTCAGGGTCCGCGAGTTTGGGGGGGAGTGTGCGACGGTCCCCGCCCCGCGCCCGCTCACCGGCCCAGCTCTCCTCCCAGTCTTCGCTAAGAGCCCCCTGACCTGCTCTTCTTCCCTGGCATCCTGCGCCTGGGCCCGGCTTGCCGCCCCGCGCGTCCTTCGGCCCCTGAGCTCAAGCCCCCTGCGTTTGTCATTACCCCGTATTGTCCCGCCGAGCGGACGCCGCGCTTGGAATGAGCTTGTGCCCCCCGTCCTGCCAGACACTCTGAAGGAATGAGTTGAGTCCTTAAGGGGACGGCGCTGAGATCTGGGCGTCGTCCGCCGTCCGCCCCGCCCATGTTCCCATTCCTGGGTGCTCCTCCAGGTTTGCAAGGGCTCTAAGCATTCTCTTTAGATCTGAACCGAGCACGAGTGACTGGGGTCTGATTTCAAAAAGGAAGATGGGCCGGTCTCTTGGCAGATAGTCATGCCGTGTCAGAAGGCGTGGTACTTGGCCAGATATTTCTTATTCTGTTAATAAAGGCATAAGCACGCTTCACTCCATTTATGCGTGCAGGTTTACATTCAACAAATACATGTTGAGCCCTACTTTGTGCAAGGCACATTGCTAGGAGCTGGAGGGACAGCAGTGGAAAAGACAGGTAAGATTCCTGTCCTGCCCTGCTTCTAAAACGTAAGGTAAGAAGGTCCTCGTTATTTCTTCTCATTTGTCCTACATACTGCAAAGGTTTGGTTTTCTTACTTCCTGCTCAAGAGCCTTCAGAGCTTTTCCATTGGTTTGGGGCTTTAAGCGTGGAATAAAATAGAAATTCCAGTATGGTTTCCCTGGCCTACTCAGTATTACCCCTCCTACTGTCTCATCCAACTTAAGTAATCCAGAGCCCTCACTCCTGAAATCACACAGAAGATTCCTGAATACTCTTTCTTCCCTATCCAAATTCCAATCCACTAAAGTCCTATTTTCTCATTGACTTTTCCTGTGGATCCACATTTCCCCTTCTTTTTCAGTTTCCTGTTGTGCTATACTGCAAAATTTGGTCTTTTAATGTGTGTAGTCTTGTTCTCTAATTGTTTTGGGTATTAAAGATAGTGAATAGAGCCAGACTGCCTGGTTGACTCCCATCACACTTAAAATCTTATTGGCCTTGGAAAGGTTATGTTACCTCTTTGTGCTTCAGCTTCTTCATTATAGAATGCTGGTAGTGCTAGTATTTCCCTCATGGAGTCTTGAGAATTCAATGAATAAGGCATGTAGAATAGTGTTTAACACACAGAGTTCTCCATAAATGTTAGCTGTTTAAGACAACCAAATTCTGTAAGGAAAGAAGCCACAACCTTATGCTACTTTTGCATACACACAGCCTGAAACTAATAAGCACAGAATAGATACCAAAAGTTGTTAAAGTTGATTAAACTGGACAATTAGGACGTGCTTTATTTTTATTTTGTATTAATTATTTAATACAAAATAATTCAGTTAGGAGGTGCTGTATTTTATTTTGTATTAATTGCTTAATACAAAATAATACACGTGATTCTTTAAATAAGGAGCTCTCTTGGGGCATTACAAGTAATTTAACTTGTGTAAAATATTTCTTGTGAAACAAGATACCTGTATTCTTTTTTTAATGATATTTATTTATTTTATTTGAGAAAGAGAGTGTGTATGTGTCAGTGGGGGCGGGGAACAGAGGGATAGGGGCAAGCCGACTCCGCATTGAGTATGGAGCCAGATGGAGGCTTGACCCCAGAATCCTGAGATCATGACCTGAGCTGAAACCAAAAGTTGGACACTTAACCAGCTAGGCCACCCAGGTGCTCCAAGATACCTGTGTTCTTTCTTTTCTTTTTTTTTTTTTTAAGATTTTATTTATTTATTTGACACAGAGAGAGAAATCACAAGTAGAGAGGCAGGCAGAGAGAGGGGGGGAAGCAAGCTCCCTGCTGAGCAGGGATGACTCCCACCCCAATGCAGGGCTCCACCCCAGGACCCTGAGATCATGACCTGAGCCAAAGGCAGAGGCTCAACTCACTGAGCCACCCAGGTACCCCAAGATACCTGTATTCTTAAGGCAGATTTTATATCAGTCTAAATCACTAACTTTTTAGATCTGGGAGAAATCAGAGATCATCTGGTTAATGCTCAGGTTGTCAAACTGAAGTCTGTTATAAAGGGGTATATCTCTGGTCAACCAGGTGATAGTAAGCAGTGTGAGAAAACACGATATGTCCAATTTATTTGAAGTTTTTTGGGAAAACACATTTATAAATACTGACACATACTTAGTGCTCGTTAAAGCTAAAGGAGTAACTGGAAACACACAAACTGAATATTAGGAATAGATGTAAAACTCACCTCATTGTCCAGGTAGGAGTTAAAATTCCTTCTGGAAGCTATTTTTAAGCAAAATCTTCAGACCTCATAAGGATATAATCTATAGTCATTCTCTTCTGCTGTTAGAACTGTTTGAGGGCCACATCTAGTTCAGTCTGCTAATTTTTCAGTCTGGTATCAAAGCTTACCCCAGTCCCTGAGACCCAGCCTCCTCCTGGCCTGTTTTAGTGCTCAGTAGATTCACATCCAGTTTGAATCAGTAGTATACTTCCCAGGCAGTGTGCTCTGTCTTGCTGGGTAAGTTCTGATTCAAGCAGATAACAGTAGGTGAACGAAATTGTTTTGTGAAATCATTCTGAATGGTCCTTAACGCAGACTGATCTGAGCCATGTCATTCACTAGCTAATTGGTTCTGCAGAACTTCATTTGCTTCCTACATATTTTTTAAATTTGAGAGATGGTTTTGGGTGTACATGTAGTTGTCTTTCATGTAGGTGAAAGTGAAATGACTAATCTTTGTAATTTCCGTCTGGCCTCCCTTGGCCTGCTCAGTTTTATCTCTCCTCTGTTTGAGAGTGATAGCTACCGTAAATCAAGCCCTTAGTTTTTGCCAAGTACCATGCTCAGTATGTTATGTACATTGCCTTATTCTCACAGCAACGTTGTGATGATTTTCATTTATAGAGAAGGGGACTGAGGCTCAAAGAGGGAAAGTAACTTTCCTAAGATTATGTAACTAAAAAGTGTTAAGGAAGGTATTTGATCCAGATCTTTCTAGCTCCAAAGGAAGGATTCTTAAATACTACACAACACTGGTTACTTTTAGTTTTGAATGAAGCCCTGCATTGGGAAGGAGGTAAGTGAATGGGTGGTAGTTAATTCAGTGGCATTTGGTGGGAGTGGTGCACGTCTTGATGTGGCAGTCTGTTAGTTTTTGCAGGTGTTTTTGGTTGGCATAAGATGTGGGGTAACACTGCTGGCATTTGTCAGGCAGGGACCAGGGATGTTAGACATGCTGGAGTGTTCAGGAAAGCCCCATAGTAGCCCAGTACCTGTTTTACATAAAAGCACAAAATATCGGTTACATGGTTTTAATACACACTGAACTTTCTAGGAGCGCAATAAATCAAAACAAGGTTGTACTCCTTCCCCCTCTCTTCCTTTCGCTGCTTTACCAGGGGGTGTTCACTAGTTTGGAAAGCTATGTCGCCAGTGGCATTGCTGCCTTCTCTTTGAGGTTCTGGTACAACCTACCTATATTACTTTGCCTTTGTAGCTGTTGCATTCGTGGTAATTCCATGTATAGGTACCAGTAAGGACTGGTGTTAAAATATTGAAATGCTTTGAGAACGGCTTGGCTCTGCCACTCTGAGCTTCCTTCCTTTGTACCGGACTCTTCAGATTCCCTATAGTCAGTAAGAAGAGTTAATGACTATGGCATGGGGGCTTCCAGGCCTCTTACAGGTTGCGGCAGTGCCTGTACTGGGACCTGTATTGTGATTATACCCCTGAGTTCAGACTGTCTCCCTATTACATAAGGTCACCCAGTAGTGGTGACATAGTTACACGCAAAAGGTACACATTTATTAAAATTACTTTTTAGTTCTCCTTTACGTTATAGTTAGGGCACATATTGTAGGGTATATATTGGTAAAAGTTAGATGTCTAGTAGGTTATGTTATTAATGAATTTCATTTCAAAATAGAAAACAGGTGTTGCAGGCCATTCAGGAAAAAAGAGGGAGGAGCGCCCGGGTGGCTCAGTTGGTTAAAGGGTTCGATTCTTGATATTGGCTCAGGTTATGATCTTGGTCATGAAGTTGAGCCCATGTCAGACTCCATGCTTAGTGTGGAGTCTGCCCAAGACTCTCTCCCCCCTCTCTCTGCCTGCTCCCCACTGCTCTTTAAATAAATAAACCAAAAAAGAAAAAGAAAAGGGGGCTGTTGAGTTTGAGAGTTGAGAACTACTGAGTAAATCCATGAGGCTCCCGCAGGATTTTGTCCTTTATCCTTGTTTTAAATTGGAGTCTTTTGGCTGTTATGAATTATAGGTACAACGGGCCTTGTCTCAGTGGCAGAAAGGAAAACATCAGTAATTTATGTGTTTGTAGAGGGCATCATATCAGAATAGCGTGTGCGCTAGATCAACGATTCAGGTGGCTCTTGTTTTAACTAAGAATTTTTTGCCTTGGCAGAGGGATCTTCTCTCATACCTCATGTTTCATTCTTTCAATAGACTTTGTACAGTGTCAGCATTGGGATGTGATTGAATTATCTGTCGATACATTCTGGAATATACTATAGTCTCTTCCATCAGTAGACTTATTTTTTTTCCTGTTGAATTGGGGTTTTGGTGTTAATACCATTCATGGCTGCCCTAGAGGTGCCCCTGGTGATGCATCTTCTGTTGATCAGTATCATGCTAACATTTTGATCTCATCAGCCCACCTAGAAGTAAAGATTCATTATAGTGAAGAATCAGATTTTGAGTTACATGAATTTTTATTTACTACATGTATTTCTATTTTTATATGGAAGTTCCCTGTGCCTGTACTAAATTTATTACTTTCTTTCCAGAAATGTCTAATGCAAAAGAGAGAAAACATGCTAAGAAAATGAGGAACCAGCCCACTAATGTGACTCTATCTTCTGGCTTTGTGGCCGATAGGGGCACAAAGTACCATAATGGAGGTGGGAGACCTTTCCAAGCTCAGAAACAAGGTAAGATACACAGTACTTTCTCACTCTGTTTGCATCAAAATGCTTTCTTTTTAAAGATTTTTATTTTATTTATTTGAGAGAGAGAGTGCACAGGTGACCCTGAGTACATGCATGAGCAGGGGAAGGGGCAGAGGGAAAGGGAGAAGCAGAGTCCCCACTGAGCAGGGAGCCCAACTTGGGGCTCGATCCTAGGACTCTGAGGTCATGACCTGAGCCGAAGGCAGACGCTTAACCAACTGAGCCACCCAGGCGCCCCTTTTCAGCTCTTTTTGATAGTTATTATTTAAATAGTAAATAACCTGCATTAAAAACAGATAAAGTTGACCCTCATTATTCACACGTTTTGTATTTGCAAATAAGTTGATTTATAACCCCCAAATTAATACTTACGGTACTTTGGTGGTCATTCGTGGACTTGTGAGGAAAGGGGAGAAATTTAAGTCATTCCATGTGGACGTTCTTAGCTGAGGTTCCCGGCTGTGTTCTTGCTTCTGCTTTCCGACAGAGATGACCAGATGGGGGAGACTCGCAGGGTATCACAGCAGAGCCCAGGGAGCTCCATCTCCCACTGGGGATTGAGTTCCAGCAGATCACTTACCTCTTCTGAATCTCTTTTTTCCTTTGTAAGTAAAGGAAAATTCTTTACCAGGATGAATTGCTTTTATGAAGTGAGATTGCAATCAGTGTGATATGTATGTGTATGTGTATATATGTATTTCCTCTAGGAACAGTGTTTCAGTATTTGCTAATTCAGTGTTCTTTGTGACTTTATAGTACATAACTGCTGGGAATAAGAATTGGCTGTATTAGAGTGGGTATATTATATCTCTACCTTAACACAATTACTATTAAGTCACACTATTTTGGGGGTACCTAGGTGGCTCAGTCTAAGCATCTATCTTCGGCTCAGGTCATGATCCCAGGTTCTGGGATAGAGCCCAGCATAGGGCTCCCTGCTCAGCGGGGAGCCTGCTTCTCCCTCTCCCTCTGCTGCTCCCCCTGCTTGTGCTTGTGCGCTCTCTCTCTCTCTCTCTCTCTCATAAATAAATAAATAAAATCTTAAGAAAAATTACAGTATTTTATTTCCTGAAAGAGGCACAGTGTGTTTATTGTATCTATGTTCAACTTATATGCTGATTTTAGAACTTATGATATGAAGGTAATAGTTGTTCATTGGGTAGCAATAGAAAGTGCCAGTTTGGGAAGACAGCAAGCACGTGACTAAGAACTTTATGGGGACACTTTAAAGAATAGCATACATTGGGTCTGATTAACTGAGTTTTAGACTCATATTCAAAGATTGAGATTGAGATCCAACAGTTGATGCCTACCATGCCATGTAAGAAGCCTTAACACATACTATCTCATTTAAACCTCCCAGCGACAGACTTTGTAACATGTTTCATGGTGTACAGGGGCTTAATAATTAAAACTATAATGGAAATAAGCTGGAACACCATAAAATTCTCTACTGAGCTCTCCCTCCATTTGTAGGCAGGGATTCAGTGTTGTCTCAAAGTCAGTGGTTTCATCGCCCAGACATTTGTATAGAGACTTTGCTTTTATTTCTTTCTTTAATTTAGCACAGGCTTCCAACTTGAGGGTGCCAGAGAATTATGATAAAAGACTAAATATACAAAATCATGTAAATTGTAGCATTTAAGGGAGCTGAGATTTAAAAATCTATTTTGTACTCTTTGGAGAAAAGGTCCCTTGTATCAGTTATATGCAAGGTTAATTTGTCATGCCAACGACACTAGCCAGTGTGAGGTCCGCTAGCAGTGTCACCTTGGGCAAGGTAATTCACCTCGCTCTCCAGGATTTCCTCCTCTTTAAAGGGAAGGTAGTAACAACCTCTTTATAGGGTGGTTGTAGGATTAAGAACATGATTAGTGTTGCCACCCAGTGAATGGTGTTCTCCACTGTAATGCAGATCACTGGTAAGGCTGACCTATTTCTTTTCTTTTCTTTTCTTTTTTTTTAAAGATTTTATTTATTTATTTGACAGAGATCACAAGCAGGCAGAGAGGCAGGCAGAGAGAGAGGAGGAAGCAGGCTCCCCAGCGAGCAGAGAGCCTGATGCGGGGCTCCATCCCAGGACCCTGGGATCATGACCTGAGCCGAAGGCAGAGGCTTTAACCCCCTGAGCCACCCAGGTGCCCCTGACCTATTTCTTTCTGTTTTCTTTTTGAAAATAAACCAGAGCCATTTCCCGGAACTTCACGACAGCGGCAAACCAAAATGACCCACCATTCCCCAGGGGATCCTGATGTGAAGGAACAGTCTTCCTCCAAAATCATGTTTAAAAAGAAGGGAGGTTGGAAAGCAGGTCCCGAGGGCACATCTCAGGAGATCCCCAAGTATATAACTGGTAGGTGTTTGTGAAGAAGTGAAGTTTGATTATACGATGAGCTCTGTTTCTGATAAAGCTGGACTTCAGTGCTCTCTATCTTGGCCCTGCCTCCCCATCTCCATCCTCTCCTCCTCCCTTCTCACCTCCGGCCTAGACTCTGGCTCTAGCTTCCTTGAACCTGATTGTTCTCCTCTCTTCAGTCTCTCTTTTCCCTCTTACTTGTCTTCTTATAAGTCCATATCTGCGAACTCTTCCTTTTCGTCCTAAAATCTTCTTTGCCCTTCCCCTACCCGTTTTTAAAATATAAAATGCCGCCAGTTGACTTATTTCGCTAAGCATAAGTCAACTGGAGAAAGACAACTATCACATGACCTCCCTGATATGAGGAAGTGGAGATGCAACCGGGGTGGGGGTTAAGGTGGTAGGAAAAGAAAAAATGAAACAAGATGGGATCGGGAGGGAGACAAACCAAAAGAGA
Organism: Taxidea taxus jeffersonii; assembly: GCA_003697995.1. Taxonomy (NCBI): domain Eukaryota; kingdom Metazoa; phylum Chordata; class Mammalia; order Carnivora; family Mustelidae; genus Taxidea; species Taxidea taxus. The sequence goes on from ML108430.1 coordinate 100,116, forward strand.
CTCTTAATGTCATAAAACAAACTGAGGGGGGTGGGGGGGAGAGGGGTTGGGAGAGGGTGGTGGGGTTACATTGTATGTTTAAATAAAAAAAGCTTAAATTAAAAAAAAATTAAAAAAAAATATAAAATGCCGCCTCTGCTTCTCAGCACCCATTTTTCAAAGATGAAACCAAATTTAACACACTCCTAGGATAAGACCTCCAGGCCCTTTAGACCTTGTCTCCCGTCGCCCCTGCTAACCCAAAACCCTGTATTCTTTAGATGTGTCTTCTAACCTCTGTGCCTCCTGTTTGCATCCAAAAAATTTCTGTTTTTCTAGAAGGGAAAACTAGTAATAGTTATGGGTACGTATTTGGAAAAAGCAGAAAATATAAAACAAACAAACAAACCTTGAAGTCACAACCATTGTTAAAATCTTGCTTTTTCTTTGTTTTCTTATGGGATTGTTGCATTTAAAAATGGTTGAGATTATATTGCCTGTAGGCCTGTTTTAAGAAATTCTTTGTAAACTTGCTTTAAACTTTTTATCTGATTAGAAAAGTAAGACTGAATCCTGGTAGAAAGAGAAGTTGAAACAGAATAGTTTCATAATCTTGTAATACAGAAATAACCACCTTCGGTATTAATCTAATTGGGGGTTTAGGTGGTGGATGAGTTGTAAGCCCACAGACTTCAGTTCTCTCTTCCTTCTGAGACCTACCAGAAGTATGGATTTGAGACTTAATCTTTAATGATGGTGCTGGTTTTGTTGACAGCTTCTACTTTTGCTCAAGCCCGAGCTGCAGAAATCAGTGCTATGTTGAAAGCAGTGACCCAGAAGTCTTCTAATTCGCTGGTTTTCCAGACCCTGCCCCGGCACATGAGACGGAGAGCCATGAGCCACAATGTCAAGCGCCTTCCCAGGCGGTTGCGGGAGATTGCCCAGAAAGAGGTATGAGTTTCACTTAGTGTAAATGTTTCAGTTAGTAGTTCCTAAAAGAATTGAGAACTGTTAACCTAATAGAAGTAAAATGAAAAAAGCAACATGTTCATTTTGCATATTTTGGTTTAATCATGGTCCCTCCCACCCCACCCCTCCTTGCTATCTAATTAGCGGGCATTTGGATATTACACATAGTATTTGGAAGCCCTTTCGTTTTTTTTGTTTGTTTGTTTTTGTTTTTAGTTTCAGGCTGGAAGCCCTTTCTTTTAATGGCATTAAATAGTTGATGGTCCCCTGCCAGATTTAAAATAAAATCCTAACCTTACCATATAAGCGATTTTAATTCTGCATTTTGGGGTTGTGGCCAGCTCAAAGTTGGAAGGTTAAGGGAAAAAAGCATCAATGCCTGGTATTTGCCTTTTGACTTTTTCAACATTGAAAACTTGACACTTGGGTTTAATTTTCGTTCAAGTCTAGCTGTTTTCGGCTTCACCAAAATCCTTGGCTTGGACATTGTCAGATTGTCTAGGCTACCCATGTCTTTGCTAGTTGATTCAAAAGTTCTCCATGGATGGGACGCCTAGGTGGCTCAGTTGGTTAAGCAGCTGCCTTCGGCTCAGGTCATGATCCCAGCGTCCTGGGATCGAGTCCCGCATCGGGCTCCTTGCTCGGCAGGGAGCCTGCTTCTCCCTCTGCCTCTGCCTGCCACTCTGTCTGCCTGTGCTCACTCTCTCTCTCTCTCTAACAAATAAATAAATAAAATCTTAAAAAAAAAAAAAAGTTTAAAAAAAAAAAAAAGTTCTCCATGGAGTACCTTCTCTGAACTGGTACTATTCTGGTGGTTGGGTTAGAGTTCATCAACATAAACTCTTTATCCTTAGGGGCCCATAGACTAAAGGGGAAGAGTTTTGGGGTTTGTTTCCCCTCCTCCAAAAGTTTTGCTCAGCTATGAAGGAGATTGAGAGCGAAAACTGAACAGGGATTTTGTGCTTTCTAGACATAATGTAAGGTTTGTTTCCTAGTGATCAGGTTTGGCATTTGTCTCTCGGGACCTAGCCAATGTGAAATGTGTAGGTTTTCCTCGCTTGATATTTTTCATCCTGTTTTGAGTTTCATTCTAATCTCAGAGGTTAAAAAACCAATAACAAAAAAGCTAGCATCTGACTCTTGTCTTGATCTCTAATATGAATAGCCACAGTAAACTTGTGTTACTGTGTGGAGCCTTTTATAAATATTCTAATCCTCATCGTCCATGAAGCTTGCCCAGTTAGTGATAGGACTGGGCTTCCTCTCTAAGTTTGTCCATCTCTGAAGTCTTCACTCTGTTGCCTCCCCTTCTGCTCTTTCTTTGGAGAGATAACTAAGTTAAAAAAATGAGCATACTGGGGCACCTGGGTAGCTCAGTGGGTTAAGCATCTGCCTTTGGCTTAAGTCATGATCTCCCTGTCCTGGAATCGAGCCCCATGTCAGGTGCCCTGCTCAGTGAGGAGTCTCTTTCCCCTTCTTCCTCTGCCCGTAACCCTGCTTGTGCTCTCTGTCTCTCTCAAATAAAATCTTTAAGAAAAAATTAAGCACGGGCGCCTGGGTGGCTCAGTGGGTTAAAGCCTCTGCCTTCGACTCAGGTCATGATCTCAGGGTCCTGGGATCGAGTCCCACATCGGGCTTTCTTCTCAGTGGGGAGCCTGCTTCCCCCCGCCTCTGCCTGCCTCTCTGCCTACTTATGATCTCTGTCAAATAAATAAGTAAAATCTTAAAAAAAAAAATTAAGCATACTAATGGATTGCACCTAATCTAAAGCTAGTCATTTGAATTCCTCACATGTAACTTTGTTTTGAGACTGTTAGAAAGTAGGATCTGCCTCTGTCCTTGAAACCACAGGCCGAGAAAGCAGTACATCAGAAAAAAGAACATTCAAAGAATAAATGCCATAAAGCTCGAAGATGTCACAAAAACCGAGTGCTAGAATTCAATCGTAGACAAAAGAAGAACATATGGTTGGAAACCCACATCTGGCACGCCAAGCGGTTTCACATGGTCAAGAAGTGGGGCTACTGTCTGGGGGAGAGGCCGACGGTGAAGAGCCACAGAGCCTGCTACCGAGCCATGACACACCAATGCCTCCTTCAGGTATGTGCTTCCAGCTGGGTTTCTTTTTCGGTTTGTTTCGACAACATGGAAGTGATGTCTGGGCTCAGTCCTAAGGGGTAGACAGTGGGAGAGTCGGGGAGGCAGAGGAAGTCAGGGAAGACAGAAGAATGGAAATAAATTTGGTGTGATAGAGATGAAGAGAGTGAGATTGAGGATAACGTGAAGGGGAGGCTAGTAGGGGAGAAATAAGGAGGAACCAGGTCCTGCAGGGTCTTGGTGGTCACGATCGAGATTTCTTCAGTACCGATTCATTTAGAAGTCATTGATCCACATCAAATATTTGTGTGTCCTTAGAGCTATGTTCAAAATGCTGTTCTGGATACCTGTGATTTAATGGGATGCTGGGAAGTTTGTTTTAAATTCTTTGAGAGGACAGTTTGCTGTAGAGCCTGGTGGTAGTATTAATCTTGTCCCTCTCCCCTCCCCCAGTTGCTAAATCAATTGCTTTCTCTCTCCCAGTAAATATTTAGAAATTTCCTCTATGCAGAGGATCTTTCGATGGCAGGATGACCTTGGCCAGATTTTGTTTGGTTTTTTTTAACTTTTTTTATCTGAGTATAGTTGACACACAGTGTTAATGAGTCATAGGTGTAAAACAGTGATTCTGCTTCTTTCTCTGTTATGCACGGTCACCACAGCACAGCTGCCATCTGTCACCACACAACGCTGTTACGGTATCATTGACTGTATTCTGTGCTGTGCCTTTTATCCCCGTGACCTGTTCATTCCATAATTGGAAGCCTTGACCAAGTTTTGAAAGCCATGGATACTATGATTCCTTGATACCAAGATCTTGAGAGCAATAAAATAGAATAATCAATATAAGAACCTTTAAAAATTGTGGTTGAATGTACATAACATCAAATTTGTACATTTCAATTACTTCCTTTTTTAAGGTTTTTGTTTTTTTTAAATTTGATAGAGAGAGGCAGAGCAAGAGAGGGAAAACAAGCAGGGGGAGTGGAGAGGGAGAAGCAGGCTTCCTGCTGAGCTGGGAGCCTGATGTGGAGCTTGATCCCAGGAACCTGGGATCATGACCTGAACCGAAGGCAGATGCCTAACCGACTGAGCCACCCAGGCGCCCCAAGATTTTGTTTTTAAGTAATCTTTACACCCAACATGGGGCTTGAACTTACAACCCTGAGATCAAGAGTTGCATGCCCTACAGAGTGAGCCAGTCAGGCACGCCCTTTAATTATTTTTAACTGCACAGTTCTGTGGCATTAACTGTAGTCACATTGTTGTATAACTATGGTCATCATCCATCTCCAGATCTTTTTCATCTTCTCAAAATGAAACTACCCCTGTTAAACAATAACTCCCCCTGCCCACCCTCTTGCTTCCAGCAACCACCATTCTACTTTCTGTCGCTAGGAATTTGGCCATTCTAGATGCCTCATATAAGTAGAATCACACAATATTTAACCTTTTGAGACTGCTTATTTCACTTAACATAATGTCTTCAAGGTTCAGCCATGTTGTCTCGTGCGTTGGAATTTTCTCATGTTTGAGGCTGAATAGTAGTACTGCATTGTATGTGATACTCCATCTTGTTTTTCTGTTATCCAACAATGGGCATTTGAGCCAGCTAGGAGCACCCATAGATATTCTTTCTGACAAGGACACCATAACTTAACATTTTAAATGAAAATTTATTTTGACTTTGCTTAAGATTGGTTTAAGAATATTTGCTAATGTCCTAGAAATAGACAGACTTCAGATTCTGACTTACCAAATGATAGCTTTAGCAATTTGGTCTGTGTCGTGGACTTGTAGAAGTTTTTCTTATGTGGCCTTTGGCTTCTCACAGCTTTCCCCCATGTCCCTTCCTAAGTATTTAATTATGTCTCTCCCCCTGTGCAGGATTTATCCTACTACTGTTGTTTGGAGTTGAAGGGCAAAGAGGAAGAAATCCTGAAGGCTCTTTCTCCGATGTGTAGCATAGATGCAGGTAAGCCTGTTTCAAAGCTGAGCGCTATTTTAGTCTTTGTGTATTTATTCATATCTCTAGCAAGGAACCTTTTTGGAATTTTTTTTTAAAGATTTTATTTATTTATTTGACAGAGAGAGATCACAGGTAGGCAGAGAGAGGAGGAAGCAGGCTCCCCGACAAGCAGAGAGCCCAATGCGGGACTCGATCCCAGGACCCTGAGATCATGACCTGAGCCGAAGGCAGAGACCCAACCCACTGAGCCACCCAGGCGCCCCAGCTTTTTGGAATTTAAACATATATCAAAATGCGAGAGACAGTTCTTGTTCCCAGGGAGTGTGTTAATGTTAGAGAAGCGGGGGTTGTTTCAGATCTTTTCTAACGTTGTCAGATGTTAAATGAGAGAGCCGTTCGTTGTGCGGGTGGAGTGACTTCAGGGAGGCAGAAACTCAAACCTCATCAAATCATTCATTCACTGTTTATGGAGAACTTACTGTGTGCTAGGCTTTGATCTACGCAGTGATCAAAAGCAGTGCCTCATCCCTCAGGGAGATAGACAACAAGAAACAGTGTGGCGATCGGGCGATAGCACAGCCATCTCAGCACCTGAGATCATGACGTGTTGTCTTTGTTTACATCAGGACTGACTTTCGCGGCAGTTCACTGCCTATCTGGGAAGCGCCAAGGTAGTGTCCTGCTCTATCGGGCAAACAGATACCCTCGAGAGATGCTGGGGCCTGTCACATTTATTTGGAAGTCTGAGAGGACCCCCAGTCACACTTCTGAGAGCAGACAGTTGTGGATCTGGCTTCATCCAACGCTTAAACAGGTATAATCCTTGAGATGATTTCTTCGAAACTCTCTTACTGCATTTTTCTTTTTTTTAAGATTTTATTTATTTGACAGAGCCAGAGGGGGAATGCAAGCAGGGGGAGTGGGAGAGGGAGAAGCAGGCTTCCCGCTGAGCCGGGAACCTGATGTGGGGCTCTATTCCAGGACCCTGGCATCATGACCTGAGTCTAAGGTGGATGCTTAATGATGGAGCCGCCCAGGTGCCCCTGTTACTGCATTCTTAATTACCATTGAAATCAGTGCTTTGGAAGTTAAAGTAGTATAAAAGTTGGGCTGATAGCTTGGTATTTCAGCATAGGGAAGAAAATGTTATGTGAATATGAAACGAAGCAAATCTTGACCTTTTATGTTTTGGTAAACCATAAGCAAAAGTAAAGACTTACTGTATTAAATAGTGGCTTGAAGTGCTGCATTTGGTCTAATGCTCCCATGATGCCTGAATTCACTGGTATCTATGTGCTTGTCAGAGCCTCTTTGATGATGAGAAGCTGCTTTAAGTAAGTCCGATGATTTTTAATCTCTGTTATTCATTTTTTTTTTTTTTGGTCTATTCACTGGTTTCATATGGTAAGCTGTAAATTTTCTCTTTAACCTCATTTAAAAAAAAATGTTAACTGTTCAGAGTAATCATGTTGTTTTCATTAGTCTTTCATTAATCTTCACAGACTTAGGATTTTTTTTTTTTAAGATTTTATTTATTTAAGGTTTTTTCTTTCTTTCTTTTTTTGATCAGAGAGAGTGCACAAGCAGAGGGAGAGGCAGGCAAAGGGAGAAGCAGGCCCCCTGTTGAGCAAGGAGCCCCATGAGGGACTTGATCCCAAGACTCTGGGATTGTGACCGACTAAGCCACCCAGGTGTCCCAAGATATTATTTATTTATTTGACAGCGTGCACAAGCAGGCGGAGCTCAATCCCAAAACACTGGGATCATGACCCAAGCCTGAGGCAGAGGCTTAACCAATTGAGCCACCCAGGCACCCCTGACACTTAGGAGTTTTTTGTTTCAAATGCCATGCACTATTTGAAGCAACAAAAAAGCTTTTTTTTTTTTTAAGATTTTATTTATTTGACAGAGCAAGACACAGCGAGAGAGGGAACACAAGCAGGGGGAGTGGGAGAGGGAGAAGCAGGCTTCCTGCTGAGCAGGGAGGGAGCCTGATTCGGGGCTCGATCCCAGGACCCTGGGACCATGACCTGAGCTGAAGGTAGACACTTAACAACTGAGCCACCCAGGCGCCCCAAAAGCTTTTTGATGATGGTGAATTTCGTTTAATTTGTAAAGGGATAAAGTTGTAAATTTTTTAAAGGGAGTAAAAAAAAGTAATATGAACTAAATTCCCTAAAGTGTCTCAATATTTCCTTAGGATATTTTAGAGGAACTCAAAGCAGCGTGCCAGTGTGTGGAACCCATCAAACCCATCATCTGCACCCCCGGCCCCCTGCCGACAACATCTGAAGAAAAAAGCCAAACCGAACTGCCTGATGAGAAAATTGGCAAGAAAAGAAAATGGAAAGATGATGGAGAAAATGCTAAACCTGTTAAAAAAGTCATCGGTGATGGAACTAGAGATCCACACCAGCCGTCTTCTTGGATCTCCGCAGCCACAGGCATTATAATCAGGTACAGGCTGGATTTGCTCCGAACCCACTGAACAGTTTTAGTGAAGACTTGCTCTGTTTTCACCAGTGGCTCAGACACTGTGTACGGTGGACGTTTCCATCTTGAGACCTTTTCTCTCTTTCAGTGATTTGACGATGGAGATGAACAGGCTCCGGTTGATCGGTCCGCTTTCCCACTCCATCCTGACGGAGGCACTGAAGGCTGCTTCTGTCCAGACAGTGAGAGTAAATGCGACTGTGGTGCTTTATTCTACTCATGTCCTTCTTAGCAAATTTGTGAGATCTAACATACTTCGGTACCATTTGGGGCCATGGCCTATAAATGTTTCTTTCTCTATCCATGCTTCTTATCAAAGACTTGGTCATCTTCCACTTCTAGAAGAACAGATCTCGGTGAATCTAATAAGTAAACAGACTTGTTCTTATTAAATGCAAACTGTCCATGTAGTTGGTGAGTTTTGTGAGTTTTGTGGGTAACGGAGCCCTTAAAGTTACTAATACTGTGTGCCATTTTTTGTTTGTTTGTACTTGTGTGGTACATACTTTCTGGGACTAGTTTTTTTTTTAATTTAATTAAATAAATAATTTATTTTTATTTTTTTAAAGATTTCATTTATTTATCTGACAGACAGAGACCACAAGTAGGCAGAGACGCAGGCAGAGAAAGAGGAGGAAGCAGGCTTCCCATCCAGCAGAGAGCCCGATACGGAGCTCCATCCCAGGACCCTGGGATCATGACCCCAGCCAAAGGCAGAGGCCTTAACCCACTGAGCCACCCAGGTGCCCCTTAGTTGTATTTAAATTCAATGAACACACAGTGTATTGTTAGTTTCAGAGGCAGAGTTCAGTGATTCATCAGTCTTACAGAACACCCAGTGCTCGTTATATCACGTGCCCTCCTTAATGTCCATCACCCAGTGACCCCATCCCCCCACCTCCCCTCCAGCAACGCTCGGTTTGTTTCCTATGATTAAGAGTCTCCTACAGTTTGTCTCCCTCTCTCATTTCATCTTGTTTTATTTTTCCCTCCTTTCTTTTCTGATCCTCTGTTTTGTTTCTTAAATTCCACATGTGAAGGAAATCATATGGTATTTGACTTTCTTTGAGTGACTGATTTTGCCTAGCATAATATACTCTAGTTCTATCCATATTGTTAACAAATGGCAAGATTTCAGGTTTTTTGATGGCTGCATAGTAGTCCATTGTATATTTATATCACTTCTTTATCTGTTCATCTGTTGATGGACATCTGGGCTCTTTCCACGGTTTGGCTATTGTGGACATTGCTACTATAAACATTCGGCTTCACGTGCGCTTTCGGATCACATTTGTATCTTCAGGGTAAATACCCAGTAGTGCGATTGCTAGCTCATAGGGTAGCTCTATTTTTAGTGTTTTGGGGAACCTCCATGCTGTTTTCTAGAGTGGTTGTACCAGCTTGCATTCCCTCCAGCAATGTAAGAGGGTTCTCTGGGGCTAGTTTTAAAGGTGTGTGGTCCCGAAAAGGTTAAGAGCAATATGTCTGGTGCGGCACTGTCTGGCTTTTGGCAAGGGTGCGCCGAGCGTGGTAGCCATTAGCTGCATGTAGCTCTTGAGCACTTGAGATGTGGCTGGTGTGACCCAGCAGCTGAATTTGTACCTTCATTGAATTTTAATTAACTAGAAATTAAATAAAAATAGATCTCTGTGGCCGGTGGCTACCAAGTTGCCCCTGCAGGTCTAGAGAAGAGTGATGAGGTTAGGAATCACGTACTCCAGGTTCAGATTCAGTTTGTTTCCCTGCATTAGTGTAGCTGACCCTTCCGTGCCGGGGCCTCCCACAGAGTTCACGTGGTCAGATGAGATGTTAGGTGGGAACAGGGACCCCTGGGTAGCTCAGTCGGTTAAGCCACTGCCTTCGGCTCAGGTCATGATCCCAGGGTCCTGGGATCAAGTGCTGAATTGGGCTCCTTGCTCAAAAGGGAGCCTGCTTCTCTCTCCGCCTCTGCCTGCCTCTCTGCCTGCTTATGCGCTTGCTCTCGCTCGCTCTCTCTCCCTCTCTGAAAAATTAAAAAAAAAAAAAAAAGGATGTTAGGTAGGAACAGATTTTGAGCATTTAGAAGAAAAATACTTTAAGAATCAAAAGCTACTTCTGTCCTCTCTCTGTGCTTCTACACCGGCCTCAACCAGTGTGTCTCACCGAAGCAACTTCCTCACTTCCTCTGCTCTTCCTTCTTTTCATTCCAACCTCCACGCCAGAACAGAATGATCTCTTCTAAACAGTTGATTCATATATTGTCATTTCCCTATTTAAAGCTATTGAGTAGCTCTTTTCCGTATTTGTGGTGAAATCCACAGTCATTCATGTGACTGTGTACTCTCGTGGCTTCCTGCCTCTGGCTCTTTGTCTCCTCACTGCAGCTCAACCGTGCTGGCCTTCTCTCAGGTCCTAGAATATGTCAGGTCTCCATTCCCTTAAAGCCTTCACACCTGCTTTCTCCCCACCTGGCCAAACATTCTGTCTTCACCCCCTCTCTGTTTGGTAAACCTTCCTTAGTCTTCAGATTTCAGCCTCTATCTCATTTCCCTCTGGAATCCCTTCCTGACCCCCAAGTTAAACGAAATAAATTATATTGTATTTCATTGCATTTTGTACATTTCCTCAGTTTATATGTTTAGATTTGCTTGTGTACTTAGGTGATGTTCACATTGAACTTGGTGAGGGCAAGGACTCTGTCTCCATTGTTTAGCACAATGCTTGGCACAGAGGAGGGGCTCCACTCCAGCTCGTTAAGTCACTCAGGGAGGATTTGAACCTGAGAAGTTTGGTTCCGGAGCCTGTGCTTTAAACCAATAAGCTATGCTACCTGAGTGACATAAATAGCTCATATGTTAACAGGTTGCTTCTGTAGAATCTGTAGGAGCACGTCCTACTTCAGTGAACTTCCATATGAATCATGACTGTAAGTCTCTTTCTCGGTGTGCGCCTGGTACTGAGGTGCTTGTTGGTTTTCTTTTATTTGTTTTTGTTTTTTATTTTCTCAATTTATTTATTTATTTAGATTTTATTTATTTATTTGGGAGACAGAGATAGCAACAGCATGAGCTGGGGTGGAGAGGGAGAAGCAGGGTCCCCGCTGAGCAGGGAGCCCGATGTGGGGCTTGATCCCAGGACCCTGAGATCATGACCTGAGCCGAAGGCAGAGGCTTTAACCCACTGTACCACCCAGGTGCCCCTAGTGTGTGAAATCTTGAGAGAAGTGTAATGCTATGTCCATGGCTCTGATTAGAAGAGCACTTAGGTTGGTGTGAATTAGTGTGTTAAATAGGGGAGCAGTTGCCCACGTATCTCAGTTGTAACAAAATGATCAAGTCTGATTCATTATTTCTCTGGTGAATAGGAGTTGTTATTTTTCAGGAGGGAGAAGACACAGAGAAGACACCTCACAGCTGGTGGATTGAAACCTGTAAGAATCCTGATAGCGTTTCCCTTCATCACAGACAAGAAGCCACTTTTGAGTTGTTGGGAGGTATTCAGAGGGAATACTGACCGGGTGGTTTGGGGATAAAGGGAGGAGTGGGAAGTGCATTAAAAGAGTGTTTTACAGTTGGGCTAACTACACGGAGCAGTGCTTTTTAACTTGGAACTCCTTGTCATGATACAGCAAGAGAACATGGAAGAGAGGAGTCTGACTCAGTGAACTTAGGAAACTCTGAGTTTATGTTAGTATTCTAAATAACTGGCATTCTGGTATGATAGGTAAACACATAGACCAGGTACTAAAACTAAGGTCTCTACTTATCCGTACATAATTACGTTTGTGTGTGAAGCTACTGTAGTTACCACTGATGGAAATATACATGTTCGTGTTGTAAAATAATCTGTTATGTTAACTTAATGTTTTTGGTAAGAAATGTTACTCTCTACGGATGTTAATTTACTCTCTAAAAATATTAATGGGACAAAAGAAGAATGTAGGTTTTTAAATAATTAGCCCAAGAAGAAATTTTTATTAAAAAATTTGAATATTCAAGCAAGTATATATATTGTGAATGACTTTGTAAAAGGTTGGGTTTTATTTGTTTTTGTTAAAGGAATAACATCACCAGCAGAAATTCCGGCCGGTACTATTTTGGGACTGACTGTTGGGGATCCTCGAATAAATTTGCCTCCAAAGAGGTCCAAAGTTTTGCCCAATCCAGAAAAATGCCAAGGTAAAGTTTCTAGAACACCCCTGGTTTTCCTTACAGTTTTGAGTAGTTATTTCCATGAGAAGAGTTCTGACAGCTCTGCATTGACTTCATTTGTAAAAAGTTAGGGTGATCCCTTTCACGGTGATTATAACCAAAGGAGATGGTGTGTATGGAAGTGTCTTTTAGCTAGGAGACGTGTGGCCTGATCCTTATGTTCATTTTTTTTTTTTCCCTGAGTTCTTTATTTTTAGTATCTGGTAAAAACCTGTCGTTCTGCAAACTGGGTTCTCTGAAAATGCCTGGCATTTCAGAATTTTAATTGTGAGGAAGGGATCTGCACCCGCAGCTGGTCTTGTGCTCATTGGAAGCCTCTGTCTGACCATACAGATGATCCAGGTTCGAATCCTGGCAAGGCCATCCCAGGTGCTGAAGGGTAAGAAGTCTTGGTTTAGACTCAGTAGAGTGGCCTGTGGGAGGTTGTTGGGCGGGGTGGCATCAGATGGTGGTTAGGAGCCAGCTAAAATTTTAGTCCAATCTGGGATTTTCAACAATGGTGATAATATTGTGTTGTATTTACTGTCATTTAAACACTGAATTGGAAGAATCATTAATTTTAATGATTAATTAGCTTCTGAATTTTGAGAGGAAAAATACAGATATGTGTAGTAATAACTTCAGTTTTTTTTTTAACCTCCACATGTAGTTAATAGCTTATTAAAGGAGCAACAAATTAGTCTGTCAGATCCTTACATGAAAGGAGGATTGGATGAGAGAGGAGTTTGAAGCTCTGTAGTCAGGTTAGTTAATCATGGAGCCTCAGACATTACTCAGTGAGTTGTTGCCTCTTTTCTTTTTTAATGGCATTATTGTCTGATGCAGCCTTCAAAGTTGCAGTGTTGACTGAGCATTAAACATTGACTGTCTTAATTGCTGTAAAGCTGTAGTTTCAACTCCACTTACTTTCCCTTGCTGCTTCAGATCCTTTTTTAGAATGAGGTAGTTATGTATTAAATTCTTTTAAAGGCTTTTATCTCTTTTTTTTTAAGATTTTATTTATTTATCTGACACACATCAGAGAGAGAGATCACAAGTAGGCAGAGAGGCAGGCAGAGAGAGAGGGGGAAGCAGGCTCCCCACTGAGCAGAGAGCCCAACGAGGGGTCGATCCTAGGACCCTGAGATCATGACCTGAGCCAAAGGCAGAGGCTTACCCCACTGAGCCACCCAGGTGCCCCAAGGCTTTTATTTTAATATGAATCAGTTCCAGGAAAATTAAAGTCTATCTTAAAACACGTGGTTTAATTTCTATAAGAGCCTACCATCCTGGTAGTCCTTGTCGAATTTTATTAAAACCTGTTTTAGGTAATTTCATTGAAGAAGTATTGGTATGTGAGCTACATAAAGAAGTAAACTTTTTGAGGAATTAGGATTACACCAGTATCACTAACAGATGTAACATATCATCTATGATGATAATTTAAAATTGAAGTTAGAAATAGACTTTGATGAGCTGGGTCAATTAATAAAAGATAAATCCTTGGAAGAATCTCGGTGTCATGATGATTGAAAACTTAATTCTCTGATGTACTTCCAGTTTCTCTTTCTACATCTGAAGTCATTCTCTGCCTATTTTGACTTGGACAAAACAGACCAATTTTGGTACTACTTAAACCGTAAAGAAGGGTTTGCCTGATTTGTAGGACAGACTGTCTTCTTGCGTGTACTGGGGATTAGAGGATTCTGAAAAGAGGGGTTTGTGACTGTGATATTGCGATAGAATAAGAAATATGTATTTTGGTCTTTGTGCAGCTGCCCCTTTCCTGGCATATAGCTCCTAAAGTTTGTAATTCCCTAAGTGATAACAGCCTTAAAGGCTAAAGGAGTGTTTTTTCTTATTAAAGGCTTATTAAAGCCTCTTTCAGTCACAACCTTTATGTTAATGAGGTGGAAAGTCTCTAAGGATGGTGGGCTGGTTACTGGGGGAACCATCCTCAAAGTTAGAGGGTTAGAACTTTCTCGGCCACTTCTACCCCTGCCCCATCCAGACCTGCTTCTGGGAGGGGGAGGCGGGTTAGAGATTGAGTTTAATTGTCAACAGGCAGTGATTTAATCATTCATGCCTACTTGATTATGCTTGTGTAAAAATCTTATGCAGTTAGGGTTCGGAGAACTTCCTGTTTGCTGAACACTTGAAGGTGTTGGGAAGCTAGTGAGTCCGAAGAGGGCCAAGGCCTCCTCATTCCCTCATACCTTACCCTGTGTTTCTTTTTCATCTGGCTGTTTTTGAATTAAGTCTTTTCATCGAAAACAAAACAAAAACAAAACAAAAAACCAGTAATGGAGTCAGTAAACTGTTCTCTTGAGTCCTGGGAGCCATTCTAGCAAACTACTGAATTTGAGGAGGGGGTCATATAGGTGGGGCCAATTTCTAGCCAGCTGGTCATAGATATTGGAGAGCAGGGACTTCCAACTGGCATCTGGAGAAGGGGCAGTCTGGTGGGACTTAACCTGTGGGATCTGACACCCTCTGCAGGTCGGTGGTATCAGAACTGGTCTGAATTGTAGGACACCCAGCCCGTGTTGCAGGATTGCTTGCTCTCGGGAAAATGGCTGCCCGTTTGAGTGTCAGAAGTATTGGGAGTAGAATAGCAAGACTGTAGGGAAGGAAATAGACTTTCAGTGAAGAACTTGAAGTAATGGTGCATATTTTCAGAGGCATTGAAAAAGTTTACTTGATCATTTGATCCTGGATTTTGATTTGAATATTAATAATTTGTTTTTGCAAATCCTTTCAACTTAACAAGAGCATTGCACTATGTAAGTAACTGGTTTTCCATGTGAGATTTTTAAAATATAATTCTTGTTGCACTATTATTGTAGGGTTTATTCTCCTTAATCTTTCTGTGTATGTACTCTTTGATAGTGTATACCCAAAACACAGGAAGAATTGAGTTGGCTTTAGAGGGATAGGTGAGAGATCATCCCTTTTTACAGCTTTTCCAAATACCTTCAGAGCACGGAGCTGCAGGTGACTTTGTGAAGTGTCCAGTTATTGGTCATTTTGCACTGACTCCTCTGTTTCTGCTCTTGGGAGAAAAAGCCCTCATAGCTTCAGTTGGTTCCCTTTATCTGTTCTGCAGGTTTAATTTAGAATAGAGTGAATTTGAAGACTAACTTTGGTTTATTTGATTCTCAAACGAGGCAAACTAATTTCCTTTGCTTCCCTAAGGAAAACTTATTAAGAAAGTTTTAATTTAAAATTTGGTCATCTTCAAATACATTTAAGAAAGGAGAGAAAAGCTATTTCCTTAAGTTATTCTGCAGTTATGCAGTGAATTAGAAGGCTTTTACCTGGTATGAAAGAAAATATTCTTTATTTGGGTCTTGGGCCAAGGATTTAGAATTCCATTCAGATTCGATTATCATTCTAGGCCCACTTAGGTACATGCTGGCTCAGCTGATAATATTCTTTTTCCCCCGGTACTAGACTCTTGACCTAAAAGGGCCTTTCCCTTTACCTTCAGACATACTCTGTTTTGTTTTAAATAGATTTTATATTTTAGAACAGTTTTAGGTTCACAGCAAAGTTGAGTGGAAGGAATAGAAAGTTCATGTATTCTCCTGCCCTCACATACACACAGCCTCCATGAACCTGCACTGACACATCATTGTCACCCAAAGTCCATGGTTTCCATCAGGGTGTACTCTTGGTGTTTTATATTCTGTGGGATTTGACAAATTTGTAACAGCATGAATCCATCATCGTAGTATCATGAAATAGTTTCACGGCTCTAAAAATCTGTGCTCTGTCTATTCCTCTTTCTCTCTCTCTCTCTCTCCCAGCCCTTGATCTTTTCATGTCTTCATAGTTGTGTTTTCTCAAATGTCATCTCACTGGAATCATACAGTATGTAGCCTTTTCAGATATCTTCTTTCACTTTGTAGTAAGCATTTCCGGTTCCTCCATGTCTCTTCGTGGCTCAGTAGCTCATTTCTTTTTAACACTGAATGATACTCCATTGTCTGGGTGTCCTACCTACTTTGTTTCATCTCTTTATTATTATTTTTAAAAATATTTGGAGTTGCGGGCGTCTTTCTTGTGCCTTTGCAAGCCTTAGTATCAGCCCTGTCTTTTGTAGAGTTTCAGTTCTGTCACTCACATGGTTGGCAGTTCTCCACAGGGAAGCAATTCTGGGTGGACGGAGGCTGTTTGAAACGGAGCCCATTTGCTCCTAGACAGGCCGTGGGCACTTTCACATACGCAGCACTGGTACTCAAGATGCTGTTGGTTTTTATCTTCCGTGAGGAGCAACAGAGGACTAGAAGCAGTTTCTGCTTTGAGGAGCTTTGATCTCAGGTCTTTACATCAATGTAATATTCTCTATCTTTGCTCTCCCCTGAAATCTGTCACATTGTGGGCCAGTCGATTCCAACTTATTTTTTTCCAGCCATCAGACCCATGCAGGTATGTGCCTTTGAGTGTGACCTTTCTCTGTAGGTAGTTTAGACATTAGCCAAAACTCATGAATTGTCTGACTTTCTTTTTTTCTTTCTTTTAATTTTCCATTCCAACAAAAGAGAGTTGGAAGATTTTTTTCCCCCTAGAGTTTCAGTGACTTCATGTGGGAAATCTCTTCTATCAGTATATGTGTTTGTAATTAAAAATTTTCTCCTTTTTTCCCACTAGAGTACTTTTTGGCATGGTACAGTTTCTTTAAAGGGATAAAACAATACACTTCACAGAAAATAGACTCACTTTAAAGGAATGAGAAAAACACATTTTACAGAAGGAATAAATATTCAGTTCAATGAAAAAGGATTATAAGAGACTTGAAATAATAGAGCAGAAGAAAAAGCTGGTATCTGTTGGCTCACAGCTATCGGGCCAGGAAAGATATAAAGAGCCCTGAAACCAACAGTTAAAATATGGCTTGTACTGTCCTAGCATGTTATAAAGAAATTGTTCACTCATGCAGGGGTTCCTAGAATTTGGTTATCTTAAATGTAGGATTAGGCAGTTATTTAGCTGAATGAGATCTTTATATCTTATACACTAAAAATACAGGTCAAAAAAATAAGTTTAGGAGCCTTTGCTATTTTGTGAAGCCAACTATAGGAGTAGCTTAATTTCTAGTCAAGTAAATTCTTCTAGAGAAGTTAAGTGAGCACCTACAAAATACTTTCTTGTAACGGAAAGTCAACCAGCAATGTTTAGAGTTTGACTTGTTGTTGATCTAAAGGATGTAGTTTGAAGGCTCTTTCTTTTCCCTCTTAGATAATGAGAAAGTTAGACAGCTGCTTCTGGAGGGTGTGCCTGTGGATTGTGCGCATAGCTTTATTTGGAACCAAGCTATCTGTAAGAATGTCACAGAGAATAAAATCTCGGATCAGGTAACTAATGGTATAAGGATTGTTGGTCAAGTCCTGAAGACAGGTTGAAATTCCTCACTCTAGATGCCATAAAAGTTATTTGATCCTTTAGAGAATCCCATAGACTCCCTTTTATTTTCAATTTATTGATGCCATACTTAGGATTTTTTTTCTGTTCTTAGAGAAGAATAGTCTCAAGAAAAATTTACTATGAAGACTTTTTCTTAAAATGATAATTCCATTATTTAAATATATGTTTTTGGGGTTTTTTTCCCCCTTAAATGTTCTGTCTCTAATTTCACAGTGATTGAGCTCTTACCCAGATCAGGGATCATAGTAGATTGATGGGATAGATGGCTAGGGTATGTTCGAGGAAGCACAGGGTCAAAGGAAGCCCAAGTACTAAGCCCAGACTAGGGAAGTTGGAAAAAGCTTCCTGGATGGAGGAGTTGGTATTTGACCTGACCCTTAGGTGGGTGGACAGAATTAAACCAGACTTCTTGGGGGCCAGGAGCCAAGGCTGCTAGAAGTGAGACCAGCATGTGCAAGGGCCCAGGGTGATGTGTTCAGGAATCTCTAAGTGGGTCAGTAGCTTGGTGTTGAGGGTGGGGCAGCAGATGAAGAAATAAATAGGGTTCAGAGCATAAGAGACCTTGAAGTATTTAAAGGATTTGGGCAAAGGACATAGGGTGTCACTGATGGTTTGAAGCTGGGCCATGACATGATCAGATTTCATCTTGGCAATACTGTGGAAGTTAGATTAGACTAGGAATGGGGGTACAGGCAGAGGAGCTGAAGAGAGGGCTTGTGGATGGATGGCCTTAAAAGAGACCCTGCAAATAGTCCTTAATTGAGGACATGAGGGAGGCGCAATCGAGACTGTGTGGGTGTAGTGGAGGGGCTGGGGTTAAAGACAAAACACAGTCGTTAATTGGATGGCGGGAAGTGCAGAAGGATGAGATATGTAGATTAGCTCCTAACAGTCTAGCTTGGATTCAGTACTTCAGGTAAAAGAGACCCAGAGCCTGATTTATCACTGCTGTATTCCCAAGTTCTAGAAGAGTGTTTGTCACATAAAATGTACTCAGTAAACATTCGAATGGATGAGTAAATGAATGAAGAGCAAATATGTGATTGGATGAATGAGTGAGTGAGTGAGTGAGTCCCCCAGCCAGGTGGGGAACACAGGAGGAGAGCGGATACAGTAGGAAAGATGAATTCAGTCCTGGATAAACTTGAGTTGGAAGGTCCTCAGGACTTCATCATCGGAGTAGATGCCCAGGAGACAGGTTTTGATCCCAGGAGGAAAAGTTGGGACTAGGAAGTGGATATTTTAGAATCAACACCATGTAGAGATTGTAGTAGAAACTCAGCCCAGAGGTGAGCAGGACTTGGTCATGATCGAGGAACATCTGTGTAGTCTCTCCTGTGGGTGCTAGGCCTCTCTCCTGCCTGGTTATCTCTTTTTACAGCTGGCAAGACAAGTCTGAGGGGCTGTTGTGCACCATTCCCTACAGTCCACATAACAAATAATTTTTAGCATCTTCTCTTTTAAATCTTTAAGACCTGGTGAGAAAATTTCTCAAGAGCCCCAGAGTGTTTGCCCACTTGCCGCTCCTTGAGAAGTTATTGTTTGTACCTCTTTTTTTTTTTAAACCTCCTGACAACGAACCTTAACCAAAGCAAATGTAAGGACTGAACATCCAATATAAAATTAATCCTGACATAAGAGATTAGCAGAATGGATGTGGGTTATTATATAACTTTGAATCATCTGGTAGAGTGTAGCTCAAATTTAAGATAATTTGGCATTTTCTACCGAAATACTTGTATAGAGGAAAATCATTGTAGGAGGAATACCATGTATTTCAAATGGCTTCCATTTATTTACTGAGAACACTGTTTTTCCTTGTTTTTTGAAAGAGCGTTTAACTTTCTAAAGCTGCTCATCAGGAGAGCCAGTAGAATCTCCCAGAAAATTAGTGTTGTTTGTCTTGAATGATTTTCTTCCGCTTTAGGATTTAAACCGGAGAAGAAGTGAATTGCTGGTGCCTGGGTCACAGCTTGTTCTAGGTCCCCAGGAATCCAAGATACCTATACTTTTGATTCAGCAGCCAGGGAAGGTGACCGGTGATGACCGACGAGGCTGGGGAAGTGGCTGGGACATTCTGCTCCCAAAAGGCTGGGGCATGGCTTTCTGGATTCCATTTGTAAGTTGTTTTTCTGTTCCCACTGTACAGTGTGTAAAATACATTCCTAGTCCATTCCACATGCTGAGAGCATTCCACACTGCATGCCCCACTTAGAAATTGAGGGCTGTTTTTCTACCCTTGGAGCTATAATTCTGATCCAAGGTACTGCATAATGTCCCCAGAGCCGGGTTGTCATTAATGAGAGTTGGGCTGACATAGTGTGAATTTTTGAGATTTTGAAAGTGTCCTGATTTTTGAATAGTAGTGGTAACAAACTGGGCAGGGAGCCTGACGTGGGACTTGATCTCAAGAGCCTGGGATCATGACTTGACCCAAAGGCAGATGCTTAACTGACTGAGCCACCCAGGCGCCCCCGAGATGGCTTTTTGTCTTGTTTTATGTGTGTCATGTTTTTTTTTACTCAAAAGAATTTGTTACAGTTTAAAAGCAGTTTTTATAACTTTCTAATTTTTATAGATGTATAGAATACCTTTTTTATTTTTAAGTGCTGACCATGTATTCCTACTAGCTGCAGCTAAAAGCTTTTTTAAAATCCAGTGGTTTTTTTTTTTCTTTTCAATAGTTTATTTTTTATTATTATTATTTTTTTTTTTTTAAAGATTTTAATTTTTTATTTATTTGTCAGAGAGAGTGAGCACAGACAGACAGAGAGGCAGGCAGAGGCAGAGAGAGAAGCAGGCTCCCTGCCGAGCAAGGAGCCCGATGCGGGACTCGATCCGAGGACGCTGGGATCATGACCTGAGCCGAAGGCAGCCGCTTAACCAACTGAGCCACCCAGGCGTCCCTTATTATTATTTTTTAAAGATTGTATTTATTTGTTTGTCTGAGAGAAAGAGACAGAGTGTGCGTGCACAAGCAGGGGGAGAGGCAGAGGGAGAAGCAGGCTCCCCACTGAGCAGGGAGCCCGATGTGGGTTGATCCCAGGACCTTGGGATCATGACCTGAGCCGAAGGCAGATGCATAGCTGACTGAGCCACCCAGGCACCCCTCTTCTTGAGAGTTTAAATATTACTTTGAACCAGAGAGTATAATAGACAGATAAGACTGTTAGAATCACATAGGTAATTAATTTTAGCAATTATGCTTGGTACAAGAGACATTCGGTTAATCATTTAAGAATGGGAATATTTCTTGGGCTCCTGACTGACTTAGTTGGTAGGGTATGCAACTCTTGATCTGGGGGTCATGAGTTCAAGTTTCACAGTGAGTGTAGAGCTTACTTAATAAAAAATAATAATAGGGGTGTCTAGGTGGCTCAGTTGGTTAAGCAGCTGCCTTTGGCTCAGGTCATGATCTCAGGGCCCTGGGATTAGCCTTGCATCAGGCTCCCTGCTTGGTGGGAAGCCTGCTTCTCCCTCTTCCTCTGTCTGCTGCTTCCCCTGCTTGTATTCTCTTATTCTCTCTCACTCTGTCAAATAAATAAAATCCTAATAATAATAATAAGAAGAAGAATGGGAATATTTTAAAATAATTCTAATTTTTAAACTGATCTGTTTTAAACATACAAAAAAGTATAGATACTGATATAGTGAATACATATGAATTCATATGGACCCTTCACCCATCCTCTGTTAAGTGTCTGCCTTCGGCTCACGTCATGATCCAGGGTCCTGAGATCAAGTCCGCATCGGGCTACTTGCCCATTGGGGGGCCTGCTTCTCCTCTGCCTGCTGCTCTCCCTGCTTGTGTTCTCTCTCTCTCTGACAAATAAATAAAATCTTTAAAAAAAAAAAAAGAAATGAAACATTACAGAATTATTGGAAGCACTCTCTCCAGCTCCATTTCCCATCCTCTTCCTAAAAGAATCACTATTCCTATTTTCTTTTTTTTATAAAGATTTTTATTTATTTATTTGTCAGAGAGAGTGAGCATAGGCAGACAGAGTGGCAGGCAGAGGGAGAAGCAGCCTTCATGCCGAGCAAGGAGCCCGATGCGGGACTTGATCCCAGGATGCTGGGATCATGACCTGAGCCGAAGGCAGCCACTTAACCAACTGAGCCACCCAGGCGTCCCTCACTATTCCTATTTTCAATGATTGTCACTACCTTGCCCATTTTAATAGCTTTCTTAAGTATGCTCTGTATTCCCACATAAAATAACTATATTTGACATGTTTTTAAACTTTATATACCTCACCACATTAATTGCTTTTGCAACTTACTATATTCACTCAACATTGAGATTTTTTCTGTGTTGACTGATGAAGCTGTTCCATCATTTTTGCTCGTGTATAACCCGTTGTAGGATTATCCCACTTACCCATTCTCTTTTTGATGGGCATTTAGGTGATTTCCCATTTTCTCCATACAAAACATTAAGCACTAATTTTACTGTAAGTTGGTGTGTTAATAGGGTATTTTTGACATTTCTGTTAGATCTATCGAGGGGCAAGAGTTGGCGGGTTAAAAGAGTCCATGATGCATTCCCAGTACAAAAGGTCACCGGACATCCCCGGAGATTTCCCAGACTGCCCCGCGGGGGTTGTGTTTGCCGAGGAGCAAGCCAAGAACCTCCTTGAAAAGTACAAAAGGTAAGAAACCGGCTTCTCCAGTTTCCTAACATCTTGCAAGGAAGAGGAGGGCCTTCTCAGTGTTGGCCAGTGTTGCTTGGAATGGCTTCAGTAACTCTTACATAACGTGGAGTGTTCATAGACTTTTCCTTGAGTTCACATAACCAAGACGTAGCGAAGTTAGGAGATCATCTTATACGTGGCTCTTGTAGGCCTGTCCAGGTTGCAGACCCTTCCCACGGTCATTTGCTTACGTTGATGATGGTGTGTGCCTAAACTGGGGGCCTGAATTTCAGACTCTCGTTCAAGATTTACATTCCCAGCCCCATCCCCTCAAAATAGCATTTGTGTTTTTTTACGACCAGTTATGGAGGTAATATATATTTATGAGATTTTAACGAAACTATGGGAATGTGTAAAAGTTCTTTGTACACTGGTGTATTCCTTCCATCCAGAGAGATAAGTAACTATTTTTACATGTCAGTATCTATCCAGCTAGCCTTATTTTTTTCCTTTCTTTTCTCTCCCTGGGGTCTGGCCAGTGAAGGAGTTTGCATCTCTTACACTGTGAAGTGCATGCCACCTTTTGGAGTCTGAATCTCACCTCCATTCCAGGCTCCCAGGAGCACAGAGACTCCCTTGTTGTGGCGTCGGTGGCATCTAGCCAGTGCCTGGTGCGTGGTGTCCTCAGTAACTATCTTTGTTGACTGATGAATGGAAAGATAGTGGGATGGCATAGTTCCTTGACCATGAGCTCCATGATTGTGCTTTCCTGTTCACCATCCAATCACAGAGGCAGGCAGTGCTCGGTGTTCGGACTTTGTCGAGCGACAGATGAATGAATGAGTGGAAGGACAGGGGTGCTTTCCTGGATTGCTGGCTTATGGGCTCTTTTGAAGGCAGGAATCATGTATTTCGTGCCTCCCAGAATACGTAGCAGAGTCTCTATGTGTTTGTTAAGTACTATTTGACAATAGTACTTATTTCTCACCCTTTAGATTTCTTTACCCATGCAGATTTTTCTTAGGTCCAAATTTTCTTGAAATGGGATTACATTATATATACTATTTCAAAACCTGCACTTTTTATTTAGCAATCTATTATGGATAGTTTTCCTGTATCAATAAATGTGACTCTAAACCAAGTGTCGGCAAACTTTTTTATATAAAAGGCCGGATGATAAATATTTTCAGCTTTGCGGGCCCTTTGGTTTCCATGGAAGCCACTCAGCTCAGCTCTGCCTTGTGGCACAAGGACGACCACAGATGATACATAAAGGAATGGGCATGGCTGTGGGCCAGCCGCATTCTGTTTATGGACACACAAGTTTGAATCTTATATAATTTCATGTGCCATAAGATAGTCTTTTTTTTTTTTTAAACCATTTCAAAACACAAGAGCCATTCTTAGCTCCTGGGTCATAGAAAAGCAGACAGTGGGCCAGGCTTGGCATGTGAGTCATCATCTTCCAACCTTGCTCAAAATAGAACTCAGCAGTTACATCCAGGACTCCCATATATTGAACTATTATTTGTCAGCGGCTCTTTAGTTTATTTCTAGTTTTTTGCTCTGCACTTCTGTGAACAGCTTTCCGTATGCATCTTTACCTGTTTGTCTTATTCATTCATTTGATATATTTATTTAGAGCCTACCATGTGTCAAATGCCTTCTAGGCACTGGTGCCTTTCCTTGTGGAGTTTATGTTCTTGATGGAAGCACATGTTTCTAGGCTGGTGGGGGAGGGACCCAGCAGAGGGAGGGAGGCCGCCATTGCAAGAGCAAAGCCCTTGAGTGGGGAAGAGAGAGGCTCAGATCGCTCATTTCAGTCGACTGGAAGGCTGACTCTGAAATACAAATACAGATTTAGGTAGGGTAGACTCTGGCCCAGACATAGGTAGAACTCTCCTGATCATGATGGGCTTCTCAGTGAAAAGAGAGGCGAGATTATCAGTTAGGACTAAGAAGGGAAGAGAGGCTGTTGGAGATTCAAGGAGAGAGGAAACTATAGAGACCGTTTTCCGGACGAGCGGAAGATAGAATTGACTGGAGAAATGTAAGGGAGTGCACTTGAGTTTACAGCAGGACCATTCAGGGCTTCTGGGTATATTTTAAAATCTTTAAAAAACAGAGAAAAGACATGTGAGAACGGTGGTGAGCTATGAGAAGATGGTGGAGGAATAGTAAGTTCCAGTGCTTGAGGAGTTGTGGGGGAGGGGCAGATGGGCTGGAATGGGAGGTATTACTCTGAGGGTAGATACTTGAAATTGAGATTTTAAGGTGATACCAGGTGATAGCAGTGATCAAAAACTAAGTGGGACCAGGAGAGTGGGTGTCTGAGGTGAAGTAAAAGATGGGAAATGAGAACATGAAGTTTCTGGTAGCCCAGGGCGTTAGAGCTGATCTTGGTAGGTGCCGAAGCCGCTGAGGGACCAGAGTCGAGATGGCAGGGGAGGGGGTGTGTGGGCGGTCGGTGGAGGACCTGGCTGAGGAGGGAGAGCCCATGGTCTGTCTGAGGGCTGGTCTGTCTGAGGGCGTATGCTTCGGGGGAGCTGGGATCTTGGAGGAGGAAGGAGAAGACAAGTGGTCTGGGGGCATCAGGGGATCGTCTGCCCCCTACCCCCACCCCCATCAGGCTCAAGGCATGTAAGAAAGAAACAGCCGGCGCTGGAGAGGAGCTGGATGGGAAAGAAAGCACATACCTTAGGCTGAATCCCATCAGTAAAATTTCTAGTTTAAAAAAATATATACACCCCAAGGATTTTTTTTGTACTATCCATAAATTGCCGTTTGTATTAATTTAGGATTTCACCTGTAGTTAGAAGCGTGACTGTTTTCCCTCACTCCAGTAACACAGGATATTACCGACTTTTAATATTGATAGAACTGATGGGTGGAAAAAGTAACATCTTACTGTTTTAATTTTTGTTTAATGAGTATAAAGTGTTTACTTTTAAGTGTTTTTCACCTTTTTTTTTTGTAAATAGTTCATTTATTTCCATTTAAAGGTCTTCAGGGGTGGCAAGTACCCTGGGAGCGTTTTTTTCCAGCTGCCCCTCTTGGGAGGCCAGAACACATTTGTTTCAAACTCCAGAGCAGAGGCTCAAACTGAACCCCCAATTAAGTCTGCGAGTTCATTGTCCATCTGGGGTCCTGGGGCATGGCACAAAGTAAGAAGCATGTGAGGGAAGGATGTCAGGGCCTGTCCCACAGGACACTGTCAGTCGGAGAATGGGGTCTGGGACTCCTTAAGAGCCCTCCAGCCCAGAATGGCCAACAGCGTGGCTGCTCTCTGCCTTGCAGGGTCCTGGTTCTCATTAGCTGTGGTATTGCTCAAAGGTTCTTCTTTCATACATTGCTGAAAAAAGCCAATTGCTGTCACCCTGTGAGTTTGGAAATCTCTCTCAAAATTGCAAATGCTCATTGTCTTTGCTTTAGCAGTTCATTCGGGAACTTATCCTGCGGATATACTTGTGCTTGTGTGACACGTTCAAGGTCATTTGTTGCAGCATTGTTTCTAGAAGCAAAGGTTTGAAAATACCAAAATGCCCTGCAGTGGGGGATTATCTCATCAGCGAGGGTATAATCCAGCCGTGGAATAAGATAGGCAGCCTTTTGCAAAAGAATGAGGGATCTCTTCGTGTACTCATATGAAATGGTCTCCAAGGTATTTTGTGAAATGGAAACAGTTAAGCCAGAAGTACTGAGTCTGGGATGTCACCACTTGTGTTAAATGGGTAACAAAACGGAAAGAAAAACGTACATATCTGCACATAGGTCCACAAAATGTCTCTGGAAGGATGTATTACAAAACAGATAATGACATAGTCTCTTGGAGGGTGGCTGGTGCATTTATTTCCTCCTCAATGTCCCCAAGTGAGGCAAGTACCCCAGGGCCGTTTTTCACCAGCTACAGGTCGAGTGGGGGAGAAACCTCACCAGCACCCCTTCTATTCCCGTCGAATTTAGAACATTGTCATGCGCAGGGACATCACAGCACAACTCCAGGGACGCCATGAACTTGTGGTCTTTCAGGAAAGGCACCCCCTGGAGTTGTGAGGTGGCCACGTGGGGCCGCTTTGCTGGATGTATTACCTTTTATTTTTTAAAGATTTTTATTTATTTACTTGACAGATAGAGATCACAAGTAGGCAGAGAGGCAGGCAGAGAGAGAGGAGGAATCAGGCTTCCCGCTGAGCAGAGAGCCCGATGCGGGGCTCGATCCCAGGACCCTGGGATCACGACCCAAGCCGAAGGCAGAGGCTTAACCCACTGAGCCACCCAGGCGCCCCGAGGATATATTACCTTTTAAAAGTAAAACCAAAGGAAACAAATAAGCTTGGCCAGTAGAGTTGGTAGTTATCTTTATCATACTTCTTGGAAAACTTTGTTTTGTAGGTTTGTTTTTCAAGTAGAGATGTAGCGCAATGGCCATAATTATTTTCATGGTTCCGATCCTAAATTGTTCAAAAATTGGTTCTCCTCCTTGATTTTCACTAGGCGCCCTCCTGCAAAACGGCCCAACTATGTGAAGCTTGGCACCCTGGCTCCTTTCTGTTGTCCCTGGGAGCAGTTAGCTCAGGAGTGGGAGTCAAGAGTCCAGGCCCAAGAGGAATCCTCTGTGGCCTCCTCTCCAAGTGGCGAGGAGAGTGACTCGAGGAGAGACAAGTTGCCTTGCGCTCCCACACCTGGAAACACAGATCAAGGGGGCACATCTCCCAGCAGCTGCAGTGAGCCCCGAGAAGTCATGGACACAGAGTGCCCATCCCAGGTGGGGACCGAGTGGGTAGCGGGCCAGGATGCCACTGGCCGTCTCCTCTGCGTTCTGCGGTAAGTGCCCATGACCCCCAGATGCAGTTTAGTGTTCTCTTTTCCTCCTGACCAGGCTATAGGCTGTAAAGGTTCTCATTGTTCCTTTATGCAAAGCCCGAAGGAACCTCTGGACTCTCTGGGTGGGGGCGGGGGCGGGGGGCAAGCCAGTCCTCCTGTGTCACCCAGCCCACAGAGGGCTCGGGGACACAGCTGAGTCACATCTGATTTGGGGCACGATACTGATGTGCCCAGATGATTTGAAGTATCGTTGCCCACTGACATAAACCGAGGCAGTTGTTTTCTGTGACCTCTTTCATTTAGTCTTTGCTGACAAAGCAATCCCCTTGCACCAGAGGGCGCCCCGAGGAACGTTCCCTCTGTGAACTCTGAGTAAGAATTCTTCCCTTTACATCCCCGAATTTGATTTCTTCTGGTTCCTTTTGAATGACCAAAGTTGAGGAGTGATTCCATGTCGCCTCATTGTAACATTGTCCTGTCAGAGAGGCCGCTGTACGAAGTGTGTTCCCGCTGCTCCCTGTTCAATGGGGCTTCACAGTCACGCTCTGTTCTGTGCTCATCCCTCTTGCCTCGTACTGCTTTTCTGTACAGTAACTTCATTTCCTGTCCTTCCTTCATTTCAGAACTGTCTCTCTCAGCCTTAGATTCTGTCTCATTTTTCTCTACCTTCAACTTCTTAAACCTTTAGGCCTTCATCTACAACATCCCATAAGAAGAAAAATATGACAAAATGTATTAATGTCTGTTTTCAATTTTTAAAGAAATTACCGTTTTGATCCTTCCCCACATAGACTGTAAAAAAAAACAAGTTAACTCCCAACAGTGCCCAGTCTTTTGATGGCATGGTTTCTCCCCGAACAAAATCTCAAACGTGTGTCTCCCACTTCACGTAGGAGTAGGAAATGGCTGAAGCAGCTGTCGACCTGGTGTGGGCCCGGCTCCGGGGACAGGCGGGCAGCCCAGAGGGCTCCCGGCAGCGGGCAGCCAGCACTGACCAGAGCGGCCTGCCTGCCCCTCCTGGAGCGCTTCCCCAGGGCGCTGGTGTGGGTCAGCCTGGCCCTGCTGAGGAAGGGCAGCCCCGAGCCGCACTCCATGATCTGTGTCCCCACCGAGGAGGACTTCCTGCGGCTCCGTCGGGATCAGCTGTACTGTGGGCCCCAGGAATCCAAGCACAGTGACCCCTTCAAGAGCGAGATCCGGAAACAGAAAGAGAGGAAGAAAGTGGAGAAGAGGCAGAACCAGGCTCCCACTGAGCCTGAGGGTCTGGCCAGGGGGCCCCCTGCAGCTGGGCACCGAGCTCTGACCCTGGGCCTGTGGTCAGGCCCCCTCCCGGGGGTGACTTCTCACTGCTCCAGAGTTCTCCTCGGCTTTGTCACGCAGGGAGACTTTTCCATGGCCGTCGGTGGCGGAGAAGCCCTGGGGTTTGTTAGCTTGACGGGCTTGCTGGATATGCTGTCCACCCAGCCGGCAGCCGAGAGGGGGCTCGTGTTGCTGAGGGCGCCCGCCTCCCCGCAGTATCGCTTTGCGAGAATTGCCGTGGAGGTGTGAGCGCCTGTGGACGCCCCGCAGCAGAGACGTGCTGACTGCTTGTTTGCCAAGTCCCCCCCCTCGGAGAGTCTTGTTTTTGCCATCCTCTGCTTTGAAATATCACATGAAACTCTTTGGAAATGAGAATAAAGATGAGGCATTATGCAAACGAAGGGATACTGACATCATTCCGGTAATCTCATGGGAATCTCCTGGATCGCTTCCATCTTTCCTCTCCTTGCTGTAACACTTGAAAAGTATGGGGCATGGATAGCCGAAAGCTTTTGTATTGATTTCTTGATCCGTGTCATTCTTGCTGAAAATCATTAGATGCTCTGTATGTTTTCTTGTTCCTTTTTTATTAGGAACAAAGGACTGTCAAGTGTATTTGAAAAGCCCTGTAGACACAAGATAAGCAACAGTGGTTGTTTAACAGCTTGATTGTTACAGGCGAGGGAAAGGCTATAAACACTTGGCCTCTGTGCATGACACAGGGTTCCCCCATCTGGACCATGTTCGAGTCTGTCCTGGAATCAGCGTGCCTAGTACTTGACACGATGCGGAAGGAAACCGTGGAAAATTGCTGCCTGTTTTCAGGCAGTCTCGGTGTATGGCAGAGGGGTTGGGGTGGAATCAGAATGGGGCTCTGATCTTTAGGACCCATTGTCCCCTTTGCTGTTGACCAACAAACATGACCATGATCCTAGAAGTTACTTGGTTCTTCTGTGCTTTTTGTTTCTGCAAAAAATTTTTCGAAGCCACGGAGGCTGGTTTCTCAAGATATGTTCTATGAAGTGTTATCTTAAAAAAAAAAGATTCTAACATCATTGATTTGGGAAACTATGGGTTAAACAAAGCTAAGAGTTTCTTTTTAAGGGATTTCTAGAACCTTCCATATGATAATATGCATTGGGCCTCTTCAGGAAGTGGATTACAGCCTACAGTATTTTCTAAATCTTCTTGATTCCCAAACTCCTTTTGCAAGGAGCACTCTGTAGGACCAGTGTTTTTAGGGACACACTTTGAGGAACGTGACCGTACCGTGCAGTACTTACCTCTCTGAAAGGTGATGATTAAAAGGATGAGCCTCTTTTAGACAGTCATGCAGTCACGATGTCCACCTGACAATGGAGCAGGGTGTCAAAGAGAGGTCTTGTCCTGTCCCACACAGGAGTGCCGCCATCATTGCTTTTTTCACTTGTGGAGAAACTGGGTGCTCATTCATGTTTCGTTACCCTGTGCGTCTCACACCCTCCGACCCTTGTCACACACACACCCCCCCCCCCATTTCTAGCAGAGCCTGAGTGGCGTTTGTTTTTTAATTTAAATGTACAGTTAGGTGTTATTTCGTGTAAATGTATTGGGTTTTGCAGTAGCACTCAGTAGAAATGTCTCCGGGGGAGATGGGCAGTGGGGAGAGACAGCAGGTGTTCCAGTGGCTACTGAGCTGTCCCCTCTCCCTCTCACCATGTGTCTCCCTCTCACCATGCCTCTGGATGTATGTGTCCAACCCAAATGGGACTGCCAAAAAAAAAACAAAACACCAGTGTAACTTAATGGTGTCTGTAAACAGAATAAATTCAAATGTCACCTAATGTTCAATTGTGAGTGTTTATTGGGCCATTCCTTGTTGGGTTTCTTGACTCTAGGCCACTCCATCTGTGGCTCAGCTCACCGGATGACAGAAGCCTGAGCAGGCCGTGAGTCCCCTAACCTCTTTCTGCGCAGCACCCTGCCTGGTGCCTGCCGCTCTGCCCTCACGACAGGACAGGGCACGCTTACTCTGCTTTGTGGCAGAAGGCCCAAGAACTATGGGCTGAAAAGGATAGACTCACGTTTCCCAAAATCGGTTCATGGGAGCACTGGTCCCTGGAGCTGTCTCCCAGAAAGTGATGACCAAACAGATTTGGGAAGGGCTTCAGTCCACATTCTCCTCTCGTGTCACCAGGCCCCTGCAGATTCCTGCAGGAAAGAAATAGAGCTGTCTTTCACAGACCTCCCCCTCCCCCGCTATTGTTCCTCTTGTGGCATACCTGTTTTCCAGAGAACACAAGTTTCATGGAATATACTTCGCAGAATCACTGACAAAATCCATACATATGCAGGGAAGAATCCATTTCTCCTTGAAAAGACACAGGAAGGGTGTTACTATCTACAGCAAAAAATGAATAAATGTGTTTATTTTTATTCTACCGGTGCTGCAGAACTACCAAAAAAGTACGACGTGGCCCCTGGCCTCTTGTCTTGGGGGTGAAGTCTCCAGAGTTTGCCAAGTCAGGAAGTGTCCCAAAAAGCAGAGTTGTTGAGCTCTCCACCTGGAGACCAGCTACACACCACCTGAGTGGTGTAAGACAGAACTGATTCCTTCTGTATGATGATGCTCAGCTTTCAAAAATATTACACACAAGTAATATATTTATATTAATATAGATTCATCATAGAAAACCTCACATATGCTGGCAAGCAACAGCAACAATAGTTAAAATCACCTTCGTTTTCAGCACCCAGATGTAACCTACGTTATCTTTCTGGTACATACCCTTCTAGGCCTTGAGATGTGTGCCAGTAGCTTTCTTTTAAGAAAAATGGGGTCGAGGGACGCTTGGATGGCTCAGTGGGTTAAGCCGCTGCCTTCGGCTCGGGTCATGATCCCAGCGTCCTGGGCTGTCCTGCATTGGGCTCTCTGCTCGGCGGGGAGCCTGCTTCTCCCCTCCCCTCTCTGCCGGCCTCTCTGACTGCTGGTGTGATCTCTGTCTATCAAATAAATAAATAAAATCTTTAAAAAAAAAATAGGGTCAGGGCGCCTGGGTGGCTCAGTTGGTTAAGCATTTGCCTTCAGCTCAGGTCATGATCCCAGGGTCCTGGGCTCAAGCCCTGCATTGGGCTCCCTGCTCAGAGGGGAGCCTGCTTCTCCCTCCGCCTGCTGCTCTCCCTGCTCATGCGCGCTCTCTCTCTCTCTCTCTCTCACACACACACACAGACACAAATAAATAGAGTCTTAAAAAAAGAAAAAGAAAAACAGCGTCCGTAATTGCACACGTAAAAATCCATATGGTACCTCTCAGGTTAAGGCACTTCATGGGAGCGTTGTGGTGGGCCTGGGCGGCCCCGAGTGGGGGCTTCCACCTGGGGAGAAGGCCTGGGCTTGAAAGAAAACAGCCTGGCTCATGACTTACATAACCTTCACTACGGAGTACAAAATGAGGTCTCTGTTTTCTCTTGGTGAGTATCCTTTCAGAGCCTCGGATCTCAACCTTGGCTCCACCTTGGGAGTCACTTGCAGAGTCTTCCAAGCCCGGGTGCCTAGGGCCCGCATCCCAGAGATGCTGAGTTAACTGGTGAGGGGTGTGACCCAGATGCTGGGATTGTTAAGAGCTCCCGGAGGTGACTTGCAGCCACAATAGAGAACCACTGTTCTAGACTTTTAATGTGAAGTTCCCATGTAGTTAGGCAAGAACACAGAAGCCTATCAGTGACGGGGAAACATGCAGCGTGGGAGCAGACGTAGGCTGTCTTGAGTGGGGCACCCGGCTGACACTGATGGCCATGAGTAGGGTCCTGCAGGGTCGGAATGAACAGCCAAGTTCATGTAATGGCATTTCCCTTCCCTACTTTTTTTAAATGAAAATTTAACCAGGTCAGGTACTGTTCTGGAAGAATCCACCATAACCATTGTGTGCTTTCACTTCAGGAAATGCTTATAAACACAGGATTCTCCTAGTTTCTCCCTCCAATCGCTGGTTTTTTGGTTTCTTGGACAGCTAAGCCCTTGGTGCCTCCAGGACTTAGAAGACCAAGCATGTTCTGTGCTGTGTTTGTGGAACATTCTTGCTCCTCCTCCCCCGCTTTCTGCACCCCTGTCCCCTCTCATCCCATCCTTCCATTGATTTCGTATTTCTCGGAGAGGCCTCCTCCTGCCTACATTATTTTCTATCACAGAAGGGTTTATTTCTTTTTTTTTCTTTTTTAAATATTCAATTTATTTGAGAGAGAGACAGTGAGAGAGAGTATGAGTGAGGAGAAGGTCAGAGAGAGAAGCAGACTCCCTGTGGATCTGGGAGCCCGATGCGGGACTCATCCAGGATCATGACCTGAACAGGCAGCTGCTTAACCAACTGAGCCACCCAGGTGCCCCAGAAGGGTTTATTTCTTGAAGGACATCACAATGCATAATAATTCTTTGGTTATTTACTTTTTATTGTCTACAGCATAAGGCTGTGAGCCTCATGAAGGGGAGACCATGTCTTATTTGATTACTGTTGCACTCCAGGCTCTAGCTGAGTCCCTAACCCCTGCCTCGCATTTACTATATTTTTGTTGAATTGCTGTGCTAATCAAAGAGCCTGTTGATAGTAAATTGTAGGAGCCTGTTTTAACCCAGGCATGTGTTGCTATGGACTAATGGGCCACCAGGTGGTGCCAAGACCTCATGAGAAAACAGACGCTCTGGAAAAACAGAACTAAAATACGATTTAGTTGTATATATCATTGTGTAAATCGGGGCGGGGGGTATTTATGAAGTTACAGGTCAATCAATATTCCTTCTTTTGGGGCAGAAACATACTGTTAAAAATCTTGGTTTGAGGGGCACCTGGGTGGCTCAGTTGTTAAGCATCTGCCTTCCGCTCAGGTCATGATCCCAGGGTCCTAGGATGGAGTTCCACATCAGGCTCCCTGCTCAGTGGGGAGCCTGCTTTTCCCTCTCCCTCTGCCTGCTGCTCTGCCTACTTGAGCTCTCTCTCTGTGTCAAATAAATAAATAAAATCTTTAAAAAATCTTGGTTTGAGACGTCTCCATTTAAAAAGAAAAAATTTATTTATTTATTTGAGAGAGTGAAAGCAAGAGGAACCACAGAGGGAGAGGGAGAAGCAGGCTTCCCACTGAGTGGAGAGCCCAATGCAGGGCTGGATTCCAGAACCCTGGGATCATGACCTGAGCTGAGGGCTGTCATTTAACCGACTGAGCACCCAGGCGCCCCAGTCTCCATGATTTTTAGAAGAGTTTCTAGATTTTTCTAGAAGCAATTTTTCAGCTCTTTTCTGAAAAATGAATCCCCTCCACATTATCCCTGGTAAGTCTGCCCTCTCTCCATCCCAAGCTGGATGCCCCCAGTGACAGGGAGCTCATGACTTGCCCCCAGAGACAGTCTCCCCATCGGCACTGTACAATGGTTGCATGACCCCTTCAGCCCCAGTTTAAGCCTGTCTCCCCTTATCCTTACTTCTGTCAGCTCAGACTGAGAGCCAGCTCTTTCTTAGGGCTTTTAGCCCCTTATTTTAAAGATTTTTATTTATTTTTATTTGACAGAGAGAGATCACAAGTAGGCAGAGAGGCAGGCAGAGGGGATGGGGGGAGAAGCAGACCCCCCGATGAGCAGAGAGCCCATCCCAGGACCCTGGGATCATGACCTGAGCCGATGGTGGAGGTTTAACCCACTGAGCCACCCAGGTGCCCCCTAGCCCCTTATTTTAGGAAGCACGTTTTGCTTCCTCCTCTCCAGGCGAACGAAACAAGCCTCATTCTTTAGCTTTCCTTCTGGTTTCCAACATCTCACAGAGGATCTTCAATTTACTTTTTGGACACAGCATAATTTGTTCCATGAACAATCCTGCACAGCTGCATGAGCCTCGGGCAGGGCCTCTGGCCTCTGGGCGTCTCAGATGTTCTGGGTCACCGGGGGCCCTCTCCGAAGTCTCCAGCTTCCTCTTCCCTTGCTCTGCAGGGTTTTGCTGCTACTACTTGAGGCATGCGTGAGCTTGGTAGTTCTCAGAAGCAGAGCCCGGAACAGCAGACCTGCAGGTAGTTTATTTCAGGAGGTATGACCTCAGGAGATGGGAATGTGGAGACTGGCAGAGCGAACCGAGGAAGGTGTGGAAGCCCATCCAAGCGAGCTTTATTCAGCTGCTGACCTCTGGGGACAGGGGACGCAACTCTGAAAGAGAAGGCGATCTGTATTTAGCACCTCCCAGGCCCCCTGGTCAAGGGCTGCCCCAGGGAGTGCTCATTTCCTCGAATCTTTGCGCAGGTGCTAGAAGGGCTGAGTCAGCTATGTGGGCGCCGCAGGGAAGGCCCCCCAGAACCCCCAAGGGCAGAAATAAGAGGTGCAGCGAAGGCAAGGTGCCTTGGGGCCACACCTGCAGCCAGCTGGTTGCTGCAGAGAGGGCTGGACAAGAAGTGTCCTGTGGGAATGTGAGCCGGGATAAAAGATATCTCCTCCTGAGCCTTCAGGAGACAGGCTGTTACCTGGTGCAACTTTTCAAGGAGCCAAGGGGCACGTGTGCGCGCCCCCTGCCCGCCTCGTTTTTGAACCCCTCCCCCACCCCGCACGGTGCCTGCCACTCAGTCTACCTGTGTCCTCTGTGTGGTGGAGGAGGTTGGGGAACAGTGTAGACCTGATGCCAGCAGCATCAGCATGAGAAATGCGGCCTCTCACGCTGCACCCCAGACCTGAAACAGGTCTGCATTTGAATAAGACGGCTAGGGGCTTCTAGTCACAGAAAAGTTGCAGGAGCAGTGGACTGAGTCAGTGGCTTCCAAACCTGGGTATCATCCAAAGCAGCTGGGGAGCTTGCTACAAACACAAATTTCTGAGCATCTGCGGCAGGGCCCTGGAATCTGTCATTTTTATTAAGCGCCCAACATGACTCCAACACAGGCCATTCATGGGGTCGTGTTTGAGGATCACCAGGATAGGCATCTTCTGGGGTTGTTTTTTTTTTCACTCCTAACATTTTTTAAAAGATTTATTTATTTTATTTTATTATTATTTTTTAAATATTTTATTTATTCATTTGACACAGAGAAAGAGAGAGATCACAAGTAGGCAGAGAGGCAGGCAGAGAGAGGGGGGAAGCAGGCTCCCCGCCGAGCAGAGAGCCTGATGTGGGGCTTGATCCCAGGATCCCAAGATCATGACCTGAGCTGAAGGCAGAGGCTTAACCCACTGAGCCACCCAGGCGCCCCAAGACTTATTTTAGAGAGAGAGAG
>ML108431.1:0-90682 GCA_003697995.1 Taxidea taxus jeffersonii
GAGCGCGGGCGTGTGAGTGGGTGTGTGTGAGTGTGAGAGCGTGTGTGAGTGAGCGCGCGGGCGTGAGTGGGTGTGTGGGAGAGTGTGAGTGAGAGCGCGGGCGTGTGAGAGAGTGAGGGCGCGCGCGCACAGGCACCCTTTGTGGACGGCGCCTGCAGAGGCCGCCCGCCCCCCGGGGAAGGATTTGGCCCCCCGCGTGGGCAGGCGTCCCGCGCGTTCTGGGGCGTTTGCGCACTTGGGTCCCCCCGGTGTGCGCTGGTAGCCGTCGCGGTGCCTCGCCGTTCCGGGGGCTTCCGGTGCTGATCTGAGACCCGTGGTCTTGGTGCGGCCGCTCGGCGGCTGGGAGAGCGCGGACCCTACGGAGAGTGTGTTCTCACGGCTCCGCGCACAGCCCGTCCCGCGCCCCTGTCGCTCGCCTCGGGCCTCCCTGTTTCCCGAGACACAGCAGTGTTGCGATTAGCCCAGATGGTGCCTACAGTGGCCCCAAGGGCTCAGGTGAAAGCAGGAGTCCCCGCGCTGTCCCTCGGGGCGCAGCGCTGTGCCGGTGGGCGCCCCGCGGAAGTCCCTGCAGGACACCGGAAGTCCCTGCTGGACACCGGAAGTCCCTGCAGCGAGCGCGGCCGGGAGGAAGCGGGGCAGCCTTGTTCCCGACGGGTGCGGCGAGCTCCAGCCGCGTCCCCGGAAGCCGGAGCCTAGGCCGCCGCCGCGCCCCGACTCTTGAGTTCCGCGAGGGCCGAGGGAGGCGAGGACGCTGCGGAAGGAGCGCTTCGGGCCGCAGAGGCCGCTTCAGACGGTCTGAGGAGGGAGGCGGCCTCCGTCACGGGAGCGGCCCGGGGCGCCGCGGCTCCTGGTCCGGAAGGCCCGCAGAGGTCACGGCGAAGGCGGCTGCGCTCAACGGAGGTTCCGACGACACGGGGACGGACACAGGGACGACACGGGCTTCTGGGGACGAAGACGCCGTCCTGGACCGTCACAGAGAGGCGCGGTCAGGGCCCGGCCGGGTCCCGCGCGGGGCTGGCGCGGCGGGCGGCTCGCAGCAGAGGCCGGGCTTGCTGACGGCGCGCTCGTCCCGCGGCCTCGGGGGAAGCTCTGCGGCCGAAATGTCACCGCGCAGGGTGGCCTGCCGCAGAGATCGTGGAAGGAGGAGCCGGCGACGGGTCACCAGGGGCCTTGGCTGGCTCGCTCGGAAGTGCGTCCGCTCCATCGGGGTCGTGGGTTTGAGCCCCTCGTTGGGGGTGGAGTTTACTTAAATCAGTAAATGCTGAAGAACACGTTCTCCTGTGGCGTGTGCCGTCGAGGAGACCGGAAGGCAGCGTTATTCTCCGCGAGGGCCGTGAATCCTTTTGAAGGGTTGTGCCCGCTTCCGCCGGACTGTGTCTTCCAGCCCCGGCGTCTCGGTTGGGCAACTTCGCCCTGTCCCAGGGCTGTGGAGGGGCTTCCGGTGCCTCCTGACCAGCGCGTGCCTGTCCGCCCCGCTGGCTTTGCTGCGCGCCCTGAGGTAAGGGCCGCAGGGTTGAGTTCTCCTGTGGGCCGGCCGGGCCTCCTGCACTGGCCTGCGCTGCTCCCCGTCCTGGAGCAGGACCTCCTCGGGCCTTCCGCGTGCCCGTCCTGGGGACACTGTCCCCTTTCTTCATTACAGGCTGTCACGGCTTGCTGCCGCCTAGAAACGCAGCTGAGTTGTGCATGTCCGTCTTCTGTTTCGTGGCCAGGACCCTCTCTTCCTGCGGTTGAGAACACTCAGAACGTGGCACGTGTTTGTCGGGGGATACAGCGGCAACCTGGGGCTTTTGGCCACGGCCACGAGACTCTGTGCTGTGGTCTTCACTTGCCTCCTGTGGACCTTCAGGAAAACAGGCCGCGGCATGGCGGTGCGCTCCGTGGGAGATCGTGGGAGGAGGGTCCAGAGGGCGCAGAGGGGAAGGGAACTTCCCGGGGCTGTGGCCGGGACGGGCAGGCATGGAGCCCCGGGGCCAAGAGTATGAGTTTGCTGTGCCAGCTGGATACGTGCCCGTGAGGGGTGTCGGAGGTGTGGGATCTCCTGGGAGATGCCACATTTGAGGGACAAGATTTGGGGGCTGTTTGCTCAGAGGTGACCGTGGTGGCGGGGGGGGGGGGGGTAGGGGGCACCAGGTGAGGGGCGGAGAGGAGGAGGAGCAGGTGCTGGCGGAGCGCACAGCCTAGAGTAGGGGCGCGGCAGGAGGCACGTGGCAGCCTAAGTGGCCCTGTTGGTTGTCCCATATGTCACAGGGAAGGGACCCACAGGGAAGGGACCGGCTGTTCAGGGCAAACTGTCCCACTTTTTGCAGTGTAAGTGAGAGATGTTTTGCAGCCTTTAGCTCTTGTTCTCTGGACATAAGCACTGTTTTCAGTTCGTGGAATAAGAGTTGTGTCCTGTCCCCACACAGTTCGTAAGTTGACGCTTGTCCAGAACAAAGGCGTGTGCTACGTTTTTGATTATGAGCCTCACCTTAAGGCATGTCAGGTAGTTTCTGTCGCAGTTTTCGGAAGCGGTGGTGTCTGAGTTGAGTGGATGCGGGTGGGCGTTCTCGGTTTGTCCTGCCCTCGCTTGCCTGTCGCCTTAAAGGAGAGTGGGGCCGAGTGCTCCGTTTGCCCACTGTTGCTGTCTCCGGAGCTTCCCTATGCTCCAGACCTGCCCCCACATCTCTTCTAAGATACGGAGGAACAAATGTACGTTAAATTCAGAATTTTGTTCACTTAGAATCAGCAAGTCGGTCCACCTAAGAACCAAACATGGCTTTTCTTTTAAGGAGTACCGTCGTTTGACCCTTGCTCCAGGATGTCTCCCTTGACACTTTGCTCTTTACATAATTATAATCACTGTATTGGAACACATATGTGGTCAAAGTTTTCTCGTTTGCAAGCCTCCCGCACTTAGTTATCTGTGGTGAAGGTAAATTTTAATTTATTTCTGCAGGAAGTCCGCGCGTGGGAATACTCTGGTGCTAAGTCCAGAGAGAAAGCTTTGGCTGCCCGGACGCTTGTGCATTTGGATCTACATTTTAGTCCCTCCTCCTGAGCTTTCCTTTTGTACTCCTGCCGAGTGACCATCCTGCCCGGTTCTCTCCGCGCCTGTGGCAGCCGTTGTCCGAGGTTCCGGTTCGACACTTGCCGTTAGAAAGCTGTGTCTTTTCTATGGGAACCTCTGGTTGATGAGGGTTAGCTGCTAAGGACGAAACTCGAATTTTCATGTTTGTTTGTTTTTTTAAAGATTTTATTTATTTATTTGTCAGAGAGAGAGCGAGCAAGAACAAGCACAGGCAGACAGAGAGGTAGGCAGGGCAGAGGGAGAAGCAGGCTCCCCGCTGAGCAAGGAGCCCCATGTGGGACTCGATCCCAGGACGCCGGGATCATGACCTGAGCCGAAGGCAGCCGCTTAACCAACTGAGCCACCCAGGCGTCCCACGAATTACCATGTTTTACTAGAAAACAGTGTTACTCCACTTTTCAGAACGGAGCCTCCCCTCCTGTGCTTGCGGTGGCTCCCGTCAGGTTGGTGGGTTGGTGGGAGGGCACGTGAGGACGGGCTGGCATCTCTGTGTTCGGCAGCGAGCACGTCCTCTAACGGCGCGCTCTGGTAGCACGTGCTCGTTCTTCTGGAACTCTGAGGAGCACCGCTGGGCTGTGGAAGGAGACACAGAAGTTGCAGTGAGACAGACGCGTTATTCTTCGAACCGACAGCGCTGAGCACAGCTTGGCTTGTGAGGGTTGGGGAGCTGGGGGCTGGATGCGGGCGCCCGGCCCCCAGCAGAGGTCCTGTCCTGCCCCCGCACCCCTGCCACCCGCAGCTCCCTAGCTGTCGCCCATCAGGGCAGTGTTCGGGTGGGGCATCTCCCCAAACCCGGGACCCGAGCAGGAGGTAACTCTCACACACTGGCCTGCCAGAATCCAGAAGACTTTTGATTCTCCGCCTCACTCACCACGTGCGTGCTGCGGCGGCCCGAGTCTGACTTTGCCTTTAGTAAAGGCTTTGATCCTGTCCTTGAGAGCAGATTTGGGCCCAGGAGACCTCTGTCGTGGGATGTGGCGGGCAGCGCGGCCCGTTCCCCCATGGGGCCCTGTTCCCTCGTCCTGCTGCCTGCTGCCGGGGGCGCGGGTCCTGCGGCGGCCCTGCCCCTCCGGGCTCCTGGGACTTTGTGGGATCTTGTCATTGTGACGGCCTCTTCCTCGCACAAGGCCTTTTCAGCTTATTTCGAAGGGAAGGGTAGCAAGAATTCTTAAGTTTGAGGAACACTGCTTCCTGCGGATTATTTCCATGATTGCACCGTGGGGGTTTGGGTTGGACAGTGAGACTGCGTCTGTGATTATGAGAGTGGCTGGAGAAGCATTTCACAGTAATACCAATTTTGTTGTCCTCATCCCCCGAGACAGCAGACTGCCGCGTTTCTGGGGGCGGGACATTAGGAGACAGCCCGGGGATTGGGGTCTCTGAGGCCCTGCACGCGGTCCCTGCAGCCCCATTTTGCCTTGGATGCCTGTTGGCCTGTTTGCAGTTTGGGCCCTTTGTCTCCACGAAGTGGGGGCGGAGGGACGGGACAGCGGGGTTCCTAAAATTCCAGGAAGCTTCTGCATTGGAGGCCAGCTCCTGTGTGGGTCTGTCACCGCAGGCTCTGTGGTTGGAGAGAAGAACCAGGGAGCGCACCGCCCCGTCCTCCTCCTGTACGTGTATGTGGTTCTTCCCTGCATCTGGCCCTTCCTGTGCAGGCCTTGTGGGCACCGCCCCGGCCCTCCCCATTCGTCCCTGTCTCTCTCCCTCCCTGCTCTCAGGTGGGCTCTGAACTTGGGAGCTTAATCTTGCATGAGTTGGGGGCTAATGGGCTATGTTTCTTTTCCATTTGGTAATAATACATTTGGAAAGCTTGGCTAGGTGGTAGTAAGCTGGAGGAAAAAAGTCATTTGTAACTTGGCACACAGGTGTTTCTGTGCCGTCGGGAGTTGGTAACTCCAGAAAGAAGCGAAGGGGCACTTGGGGGTGTGAACTAATTTGTGGGTGCTGCAGAAAGAGAGCTCTGAGGGACCAGCGGAGTCAAGACGAATGACCTGTGGTCAGGGGGTGGCCTGGCATGGCCACTCACTCGGGGAGCTTACAGTGAAATGTGGACGGGGAAGCCTTCCTCGTTTTCGTATTGTTAATTTCTGAACAACTTTGTCTGTAAACTCCGTGTATTCGAGGTGAGGCTTCATATGTGTCAGAATGTGTGTGAGCTGCCTGGAAAGGGCACAGGTGCTCAGAGGTAAAGTGGAGGCTCACGGTGACTACACTCCCCGTGGCCTCGCGAGGTCGTCTTGCTTCCAGGCTTGCCGGTGCTGCGGCCGGTGGTGCGTCCTGACCCCTCTGAGCGCAGAGTCTCCTCTGCGCCGGGTCCCGGGCTGGAGTGTACGCCGTGTGACCTGGGTCTGATGTTGGGCTCTGCGGGACTCGGGAGACAGGCTGAACGGAGGTGCCGCGGCACGAGTGGGAGGGGCAGTCGGGGACCGTTTCCTGGGGACAGCAGCCTGCCCTAAAAATGTGTGCCCGTGCCTGTCTACGGGAGGAAAGCCGGAGAGTCCTGGCAGCGTGAGGAAGCCAGGACTAAGGCGTGATGCCGAAGGAACATACAGGCACTTGCCCAGGCACAGAGGAGAGGAGGGAGCCGCCTCTGAGTGCAGCGGTGTTTCCCGGAAACTGGAGGAAGTTGGGAATCGCTGAGGAGGTAGCCCAGGACGGCGTCATGCAGAGCCTGTGCCCCCTGTGGCCTTCTCTTGGGGGGTTGCCACACGATGGGTCCTGAGGTCAGCTTGATAGGGGGCACCCACTTTAAAAACCAGCCCAAACCAGCAGCCAGCCTAGGAGGCACTAGAAAACGCTGGGGGGCTTTGCACAGCATAAGGGCTGTTCTGTAAAGCCTTCCCTTCGGTTGTGCATTGGTATGTATGTGTGTCTTGCATCGTGATGTAAAATGTTTCTTACTCTGCATTTGAAATGTGAACACTAACAAATTCCTGCACATTCCTTGTTAGTCCAGGGACCTCCCCCCCTCCCCAGGCTTGAGAGAGGTGGATCAGATGTGCCATGTTCGGGTTTCAGCGTGTGGGGAATGGGTTGGTTGGTATGTCCCGCTGGAGGAGGTCATAGTTACGCTGTCGAGTACACGGGAGTGGCCGGGTCTGCTCGGTTAGGGGTCGGGGCAGTAGGGAGGAGGGTGTGTTTGGAAGAAGCTGGAATTAACAGAACTTGTCAGGTGGCTCTCGATCACGAGAGAGACGGGGACAGCGGGTTTCCAGCTCGGAGGGTTGTCTGCACACTGGCACTCCAGCCAGGGCAGAAAGTCAGCAGTCCCAGTCGGCTCGAGGGCCGCTCTGTGCACGGGGCTGTGCCTTCGCGCGTCTCTGACGTGGCTGGACTTTGAGTGCTCGCCGGGCCGCGGCGGCAGGTGAGGGCGCCCGAGAGAGCACGAAGGGGCAGGTGCGGGAGGGAGATGTCGCCTGTGGAGCAGGGCGGTGGTAGAGTCAGCAAGAGAAGGAGCCGTGGGGAAGGGGTGAGTGGGAGGGCGGTGCTGCTGAGAGGTCAGTGGGGCGGGCGCGGCCAGTTCTGTGAATGGAGGACGGGGCGCCTGCCCTGGGGGTGTGAGGCGGGGGCTGTGTGCTCGGACGTGCCAGCTTCGTGGCAGTGTTTGCTGTTGTGGGGAGCTCCGGGAGCTGAGAGCGCACGGGGTGGGGGTGCTGTGGGTGGCCGCTCTAGAGCCTGAGTTTGACCCTAATTTTGAGGCATAGGACTCAACCTTTTAGAACCCGGGTCTCTCCTCTGAAAAGTGGAGGTGGTCCTGTGACGGCAGGGTTCGGGCGAGGGTTAGCGAGGCGCTGGGAGGACACGGCGCGGGTTAGCGGCAGGGCCACCGTGCTGTGCCAGAGCCCTGGCAGACACGGGGACGCGTCAGAGCTCACGCGGACGGGACGAGAGTGCCGCTCTCGGGGCAGGTCGCCGGCGCTCTCGCCAGCCTGCTGGCCTGCGTCTTCTGCGCGCCGCCTGTGCTGCCGGAGCGCTCTGGGGGCTCATGTGGCAGCAGCCTCCGGGTGGGGTTCCTGGGGTCAGAGAGGGTGTCGAAGCCAACGCGAGGGACAGAGCTGGGTGTGAGAGCTCTGCTGGCCGGAGGCTTCGCCGAGCGCCTTGGGTGCGGCTTTGGAGGACTTGCTGGTGTGCGGCTTCTCATTCCTCTTCCCCTCGCCTGCTCCCAGCAGGGGCGGCGCCCCGTTTGTGGTTGCAGAGAAGGTGGGAGTGGAGGGGGACGGTCACACAGACTGACAGTAGGACTTCCAGACCGAGGCCCATCGGGAAGGGTACCAGACAGAGCGGATAACTTCCGTTTGTCTTAGCAAAGCCTTTGATGGGCTCTGGTGCTGTTCCTTTCATTCCGGGCCGCGAAATACCGCTTCAGGCAAGTGGGCCGCCCCACGGGGCTGGGTGGGCCAGGGCTGCAGTGCGGAGCCCCTGTCGTGAGTCAGTCACTCCCCGCAGCAGGACACTCTCAGCTGAGAACGGGCTGCTGCTGCTTCGGGGGGCCCGGGGCGCGCAGGTCCCCCTCACACCGCTCCCACCCTCCACCCCGCTTTACGTTGTTCTTTGCATCTTAGAGGTTAAACTCTACGAACTATTGCCTTGGGCTCTTATTCTCGAGGAAAAGAGTACATTTAGGGAAAAGGGTGTATGTTTTTAAGATTTTTTTTTTAAAGGTTTTATTTGACAGAGATCACTAGGCAGAGAGGCAGACAGAACGGGGAGCGGAGAAGCAGGCTCCCTGCCGAGCAGAGAGCCCGATGTGGGACTCGATCCCAGGATCCTGGGATCATGACCCGAGCCGAAGACAGCGGCTTAACCCACTGAGCCACCCAGGCGTCCCTAAGATTTTGTTTTTAAGTAACCTCTACACCAGTGTGGTGCTGGAGCTCGGAGCTCCTAGATGGAGAGCAACGTGCTCTGCTGTGGTCCAGGTGGGCGCCCCGACACCCGTGTATTCTCTCTCCTTTTTTTTTTTTTAAGGTTTTATTTATTTGACACAGAGATAGCACAAGGAGGGAGAGGGAGAAGCAGGCTCTCCATTGAGCAGGAAGCCCGATGTGGGGCTTGATGCCATGACCCCGGGATCATGACCGGAGCCAAAGCCGCTTAACCGACTGAGCCACCCAGGCTTCCCGAAACCGGTGTATTCTTAAAGGAAACAATGTTATGTTGTGCACTGAGGAATCTTAAACTTCTAGAACTAACTTGGTTTATGGATTTTCAGGTCTTACTCCCCTTTTTGTTGTTGGTTTAAAGATTTTATTTGTCATAGAGAGCGAGCCAGCACACAGGCAGGGGGAGCGGCAGAGGGAGGAGCAGGTTATCCAGAAGCCCGATGTGGGGCTCAGTCCCAGGGCCCTGGGATCATGACCTGAGTCGAGGGCAGACACTTAACCGACTAAGCCACCCAGGTGTCCCAGAAAATCCTCCTTTTAAGAAAAAAAAAACAAAACCACCTTGGTAAACTCTCCTAGTTATGTGAGTTGCAGTAGATAGCACGTTGGCAGGAAAGCATTTGTGATTCCATCAGAATCTGTGGATCTCCCCGGCGAGTGCCGTCCCAGCGTGTCGGGGCCGGCAGTCTCGAACGGGGCCTTTTCAGCGCCCACGCAGGCCATCTGCAGTTTCTCCCTCAGCGCGTGGAAGTGGTCCGTGTGCGGCTCCCGCCTCTTTGGTCGAACCGTCCCTGGATGCTCGTTTCTGTGTGACGCCTGTGTGGAAGGCGTTGCTGGGGCGCGGAAGTACAGCCGCTTTTGGGTGTCGGCCTTCTACCCCGCCGCCTTGCCGCACGGTGTCCTTTGTGTCCTCTCATAGTGTTCTGTATGTTTTGGGGTTTTATATTCCTTTTTCGAGGTGAACAGTCCTGTTTAAAAGTTCAGGCTTGGGACGCCTGGATGGCTCAGTTGGTTA
This sequence comes from Taxidea taxus jeffersonii, assembly GCA_003697995.1. Classification (NCBI taxonomy): domain Eukaryota; kingdom Metazoa; phylum Chordata; class Mammalia; order Carnivora; family Mustelidae; genus Taxidea; species Taxidea taxus. The sequence continues at coordinate 8,966 of ML108431.1, forward strand.
AGCGGCTGCCTTCGGCTTAGGTCATGATCCCAGCGTCCTGGGATCGAGTCCCACATCGGGCTCCTTGCTCGGCAGGGAGCCTGCTTCTCCCTCCGCCTCTGCCTGCCTCTCTGTCTGCCTGTGCTGCTCTCTCTTTCTAACAAATAAAAAAATAAAATCTTAAAAAAAAAAAAAAGTTCAGGCTTTTAAAGTTCAAAGCAAAACTTCATGCTTTTGTGTGTTTGGTGGAGGGTGGCTTTGGGTTTCTTGTCTGTGTCCCTGGCATGATGGCGTCCTCCCTGCTGTTAAGCTCTGTCACTGCAAGTCTTGCTGTCCCGGGATGGGACTAGAGAGCACTTGTGCGGAGTGAAGGGAGCTCCGTCTGGTAGTGAGTTCCTGTGGTCCCCAGTGTCCTGTAGTCTGTCCTCAAGATTGTCATGTTGTAGGAAGAGGACAGGTAAGTGTTCTGAGAGAACGCAAATAAATACGTGATCATTTTGTTGGAGCTTCACACCAATCGAGTGGAGCAGTTGCCGCCCTGGTTTCTTGTTATTTCTGTATTTCCAGTGCCCACGAACCCGTCGTAAAATGGTGAGGTCGGCAGTGCTCGGGCCGGTAACAGCGTATGCCTGTGTCTTTTGCTTTGCTCCTCAGGGTGTGATGCTGCTTTGGAGTTCTATGAGTTTGCTAAGAGCTGGAGATACTAGTACTGGTTCCTGACTTATACCCCCAGGAAAGTTGTTTTCTGTCCTTGTTAGTCATGATTTCAATGTGTGTGTGTGCGCGCGCGTGCGTGTGCGCTGCCCTGAGGGTAGGTAGGGAGTCCGCGTGCTGGAAAGCCTGTGGAACCATTGTGTGGCTCACTCGGTTAAGCGTCTGCCTTTGGCTCGGGTCGTAACCCCAGGGTCCTGGGATCAAGCCCGGCATCGGGCTCCCTGCTCAGTGGGGAGCCTGCGTCCCCCTCTCCGCCTCCCCTCCCCCCGCCCCGTCCCCCTCTCGCTGTCTCTCTCCCTGCTCATTCACTCTCCCTCAAATAAATAAAACCTTAAGAAAAGAGAAAGGGAGTCGGCACTGGGTGATGGTTGGTGGAGTCTGGATTGCTCCTGCCAGGGAAGAGATAGCTGGTTTGGCCCAGCCCCGTCCACTTCCTGTGGTTGTCAGGGCCTGTTCTCACAGTGTGCTCCTGGTCACTTTCTCGAGTTTGATTTCATGCTTTTATCCTCCTGATTTTCGAGAATTTCCCAGTTTCTGGTCTACAGAGTTTCCCTTTGCTGATTTTCTTTATGGCTATGCATCTGTTTATTTAAAAAAACTCATTTCGGTCATTTCCTTGGCTTTGGCAGTGTGAGCGTGAGACCATCTTCCCTGGACCTTGGTGAGTTGGGATGTGGTGCCGGCGCCTGCTGCCCAGGTGTCCAGAGTGGGGGCACGTGTGCCAGACCACCTGCTCTGTTCTCATTCTGCCCTGACTCGTGTTGCACTTCCTTCTGGTAAGGGGTGTGAAGGGAATTGCCCTGGAACATTGGCTTTTCTGTCTCCGGCTTGCCTTGTTCTTCAGCTGGAGGAAGCATCTGAATGGAGGACAGAAGCTGAGCGACGGCACTGCTTTTCCTGGTGGTGTCTTGGCCAGCCTTACCTGTGTCTGCTGTCTGCTCAGTGCCTTCGTTCCGTCATAAAACAAACCCCTCAGTAGTCCCCGCTTGCTCCTGGGAGGCAGTCCAGGCCAGGCTGTGGCCCCGATGTCAGATGGCGGGTGGCTCCTGGCCCCACGGCAGAGGGAGGCCGAGGACTCGTGCCGCTCTGGGCACCGTCAGGGCAGCGATGTCAGTAGCTCGCGGCCAGGCACAATTCAGTTTGTGCTGTCTGCCACAAAGGTGAACTTTAAAGTAGATGAGGCCAGGTCTGAGCGCTCACTGTCCTACTTGAGTTCTCTAAGGTTGCATTTTAAGAAAAATTCTTTGGTCAAGACTTTGCGTATTTGAGACGGAGCGAACGAGTGAGCACGAGGAGGGGCCGAGGGATGAGCAGACTTCCTGCTGGGCGCAGAGCCTAGTACCCCAAGACCATGACCTGAGTTGAAGTCAGCTGCTTAGCCGACTGAGCCACCCATGCACTGCCACTCTCAGGAGATCTTCCAGCCTGTGAGGAGAGCTCCCTGTGCCTTCCTGCTCACGTGTCCAGCTTCATGGGACCGGCTCCGGAGCCGGCCAGCCTGGGTTGGAGTGCCGGCCCCACTGCTTCTCGTGGGACTGCTCGCAGGGGGTCAGACCTCTCATCTCTAGAGTGGGGATAATAAGGACCCTTACCTCAGGGAGCTGCTGTGAACACTAAGTGAGTTAATATTAGGTCAGACCGCATGAAATTGCTGGTATTAGGCTCTTTAAAAAATTGAGATCATTGTGCATTCGCATGCTCTAAGAAATAACATAGAGGGTTCCTTTGTACACTTTGCTCCGTTTCTTCACTGGTAACATTTTTTTCTTTTTTTAAAAGAGATTTTATTTATTTATTTGAGAGAGGTTGAGAGAGAGAGCATGAGAGGGGAGAGGGTCAGAGGGAGAAGCAGACTCCCCACCAAGCAGGGAGCCCAATGCAGGACTCGATCCCAGGGCTCCAGGATCATGACCTGAGCTGAAGGTAGTTGCTTAACCAACTGAGCCCCCCAGGTTCCCTTCACTGGTCCCATTTTCAAACTAGAATATAACATCACAGCCAGGATCTCAACAGGGACATGCCCCATAGGTCTGAGATGCCCCAGTTTCCTTGTGTCTGGGGCACATGGGCCCAAGGGTCCCTCCTGCTCCCCCTGGGTAACCACACCTGCCACCTCCTGGCTCGTCTCCTCACCCTTGGTCCCAACCCTGCCAACCGCTGGTTGTTCCCAGGAAATGTCCTGTACCTGGAGCCGTGTCCACGTGACCTTTGGGCGGTGTCTCTGCTCCGCCGTCACTCCGGCGTCTGCCCAGGCTGTTGTTGCGCCTGCGGCTCCACCCTTCCCGCCACACACCGTTCTGTGGGGTCTGCAGGGTCTGCGGGCCACACACTGGCCCTTCCCCCGTGGAAGGACACCTGCGTGGAGTCCACAGTTTGGCGGTTAGGAGCAAATGAAGCTGTTGTGAACAGTTGGCGGAGACACTGGTGGGCCTGTCTGACCCCCAGGGGTGATGGTCCCAAACAGCTTGGTCTGGTCCCTGGAAGGCGCCGCCTGTCTGTACCCGGACACAGTCTCTTGTCCGTGGATGTGTTTGAGCCGACTTGGGAAGTGCTTACCAGGAAAGCCATAGCGCTGCCCGGGCCTCCTCTGCTCACAGCCCTTTGCGGGGTGCGGGGGTGCGGGGCACTGCCGCTGACCTCTGCAGAGCAGGCAGGGAAGAGACGCAGCCCCCTCCTCCCCCCGCCCCAGTCCTGTAGCTCTCGGGGGCCGGGGGTTCCCAGCACCCAGGACTCTGCCCTGGTCTGAACGTGGGCTCTCCCGTTCAGCCTGATTTCTCCTGAGAGCTGCAGGCCTGCGCGGACTGGCTGACAGCGTTTCATCGTGCGGGCGGGGGCCTGTGCTGTAGCGTGAGGCTTGTGCTGACGCGGGTCCAGGGCCCTTAGGGTGTTTGGAAGGCAGGAAAGGAGGGGAAGAAAGGAGGCTTGGACAGTCTGCAGTGTTTTGAATCCAGAGTGGCGATAGTAATTTGAAGGAAGGCAGTGCCATGATTGCTTTTGTATTGGTTGGACTTTATCAACACAGTTTAAAAAAAAATCAGTCATTTTATTTTATTTTTTTTAAAGATTTTATTTATTTGTTAGAGAGAGCGAGCAAGCACAGGCAGACAGAGAGGCAGGCAGAGGCAGAGGGAGAAGCAGGCTCCCTGCCGAGCAAGGAGCCCGATGTGGGACTTGATCCCAGGACGCTGGGATCATGACCTGAGCCGAAGGCAGCCGCTTAACCAACTGAGCCACCCAGGTGTCCCAAATCGATCATTTTTTTTTTTTTAAGATTTTATTTATTTATTTGACAGAGATCACAAGGAGGCAGAGAGAGAGGAGGAAGCAGGCTCCCCGCTGAGCAGAGAGCCCGATGTGGGGCTCGATCCCAGGACCCTGAGATCACGACCTGAGCTGAAGGCAGAGGCATTAACCCACGGAGCCACCCAGGCGCCCCCAAATCGATCATTTTAACACTGATCAGAAACTCTGGTTAGCAACTATAGGTCTTCATGATTAATAAAAATTGAAGGGAATTAAATACAGTTGTAGAAGAAAAATCTTCCAAATCTTGGGGTTACCTTGGAGGAGAGAAAGATGACTCTCTGTGGTGAAAACATTTTCCCCAAAATGGTAATGAAGTCTGTCCAGGCTCCTTACAGGTTCGGCCTCTGTGCTGGGGCCGGTGTGATGCAGTTCCTGGGCCTTCGCAGAGGGCCTGCCTGCCTGCCGTGCTGTAGTGGGGAGAGGCGGGCCGGCCGGTGTGATGCAGGAGCAAGAGGGGTAGAGTAAGGGGAACATGGCAGTGTTTCTTGGTGGGGTTTTGTTGTTGTTGGGGGGGGTGTTAAATACTGTTTGTTAATTTACATTTAAATTCCAGTTAACCCACAGTGTACTGCTAGTTTCCGGCGTGGAATTCAGCGAGAACCGCGATGGTTCTGTACGTCCGTGGTGCCCTCACCACCGCGCGCGCCTTCATCCCCCCCAGCACCCTGCGTTTCGCCTGTCCCCCCACCTTCCCTCTGGTCACCAGCAGTGCGTTCTTTATAGCTTAGAATCTGATTCTTGGTTTGTCTCCCTCTCTGTTTTCTTCCCCCGCTCCGTGTTTGTGTTGTTTCTTAAATTCCACGCACAGGAGTGATTGATGGTGGTGGTCGTTCTCTGACATACTCCGCCTAGTGTAGTACCTTCTCGCTCTGTCCGCATCATTGCAAATGGCAAGACCTCATTTTTTGTTTTTTTGAAGATTTTATTTATTTGAGAGAGCGAGACAGCAGGAGATTGCATGAGCAGGGGAAGGGGTAGAGGGAGAAGCAGACTTCCTGCTCCGTGCGGGGGCCGACCCCAGCACCCCAGGATCATGACCCGTGCTGACGGCAGACGCTTAACTGACTGAGCTGCCCAGGTGCCCTGTGAGAGTTCATTCTTTTTTGGTAGGTTTCTAAAGACTTTATTTATTTGACAGATCACAAGCAGGCAGAGAGGCAGGCCGGGAGAGAGAGAGGAGGAAGCAGGCTCCCCGCTGAGCAGAGAGCCCGATGCGGGGCTCAATCCCAGGACTCTGAGATCATGACCTGAGCCGAAGGCAGAGGCTCAACCCACTGAGCCCCCCAGGCGCCCCTTTTGGTAGCTTTCTAAAAAGCTTTTCTTACTCCTAATGTAGTACCCAGCTCATTATAAGGATTAGTGAGATATGAAAGAGTAGAAAAATTTAAAATCTTGCACTGTCACACTATTCAGAGACAACCACAATTAATGGTAAAAGTATTTCCTAATTTTTCTCAAAAAAAGTGTCATTTTTCTTACACAGATTGTACGAATCAGACTTCCTCAGCACTTGTGCTTATTGTCTTGTCTGTACTGCCAGTCTCATCCGTGGGAACCTCTGGCCATTGCTCTGCCTGGATTCTTCGCGGCCATGTGCGGGGCCGGCCTGGCCCTCAGGCGGGAGAACCTTGCTCGGTCTTTGCAGACACCGCACACCTGTGAGCACAGGCCAGGAGGCCGCATTAGCCGGCTGGCAGTCTGAGCGCAGACCTGGGGAGTCCTGCTGTCTGTGGGCACCGTGTCTGACAGCCTTCTCCTTGCCTCCTGCCTCCAGCCTTCTCCTTACACCTCCTGTAAGGAGGTGACTGCCTTACTTACTCCATACTGGTGATGTGTTTGCAGGCGGCAGAGTCTGATATTTTGATGGGGTTGTGGGAAAAGGGTTGTGAACAAACGGTTTTTTCTTGTTCCTGGCTTGTCTTATTCTTGAAGATCTCTGAGCTCTCCTAGGAGGTTATACAGTGTTAGTGCGTTTTCTTCATGACACTGCACTGTAGTCTTCCCTTTTCTTACTGGCAAGGCCACGGTGCTCACTTGATTTATTTGCTAAGGTGGGAGCCTCCAGTGGAGGCCGAGCATGGGTTGGGGGTTGTGGGGGGCGGTGTGTGCCGGGAGAGGCCGGAGAGGCAAGTCACTGGGAACAGTTTACATTTCTTTCGTGGCCTGACAGGACATCCATAGAGGATGCCGCGTGAGAAGAAATGTCTGTAAATGACCCCCTCAAGGCCCTATTCCTGAAGCCTCATCTCCAGGGAGACCAACAGGCCCACCAAGTATTTTTTCCTTAACGGGCCTTTCGGGTGCTGCTTTCCAGGAAAAACACTGAGAACAGAAATTCCCATTAGGATAATGGCCTAAAGCAAATCGTCTGGCGTGAGCTCCGTTATAACCCAACTCAGCTACACACAGATCTTAAAAACCTTTTTGTCATCTGGAATTAAGTGAAGGAAGCTGGTATGGAGGAAATGGTTGATCCAGGTGGAGAGACTGAGACTGGGCAATGCAGCGAGGTGGCAGTGTGTGAGCTGCGTGTGCTCTCTCGTTTCAGAGCGCGCAGCACTGCCCCGGACGCCTTGCTGGATGCAGTAGACGCTTCGCCGGCCTCGGCTTTCAGCTATGGAATCGGTAAGTACTGCACGGTGCTGTGGCCGCCCATCACTTTGTTATTCTCACTGCTCTGTGAGAGGGGTCAGAAGATGATGCTAGATCTGCACGTTGGCCTTTGTGGGCTTGATCGTGCTGGCCGAGCGAGCATCGTGGATGCTGCTCTGGGATCCCTTGGCTGCGGCAGGTCTGTCAGATCTGTGGTGGTGAGCCGTGGGCTGGGGAGGAGCTCCCCAGTGTCCCAGGCTGCGAAGGAGGTCTGCTTCTGTCCAACCTCTTTATCTGATCGGCTCTGTCATCGAGGGGTCTGGAGAGCACTGCAGCCCAGTACCAACCACGTTGTCTTGTGGTGCGAGCACATGGAGAAGAGCTGCTCTCCTTCTCTGGGGGAGCCGTGGCGGCCTGGCCGTGCTCTGGTCTGCTGTCCTGTGTGTCTGGGCAGCTGCTTGTGGGATTCCTAGGAGCTGGAGGCCAGCTCATGTGGCTGGTGGGTAAGGAATGGGATCTTTTGCTAGGTTGCCCTGACCGTGTGCTTCCTCCTGGAATTATTGGCAGATTTGAGAGGAGGGGCAGCTGCTTCCTTAAGGACCCTGGTCTCAAATCTCAGCACGGGCATCTGTTGCTCTACGACAGAGTCCCGTCTTTGGGAGATGTGTGGCACTGGCTGGCAGTTTATTTCCTCTGATAAGTACACTGATGACAATAGAAAAACTCCTGATTTACTTCAGTTTTTCGTACTTGACCAGGCACGAGTGTTTCCAAGCAGATTGTCCAAAGATGTATTATCCACTCTATTTTGTTGTTCCTAGCAGATTGGAAAGAAACCTTTCCTGCCGCTTCCTTGGTTGAGCACCCTTAACCTAACAGAACCTGTCCTTTATCTCCGCCATCACAGAATCAGGCCACGTGGAACGTTCTTGGGGGGTCTGACTTGACCTGAAGTGCGTCCCTGGGGACGGCGATAAGGGTGGACGGGGCAGGAGTCTTCGCTGTCTCGGACAGTAGGCCTCGCTCTGTCTTCTCTTAATCTGCGGTGGCCAGGGTTAGAAAGAAGCCAGTGTGGCCGGGGCGGGTGCCGGTGGCCAGGCAGGGTAGTGGTGCGCCCTCCAGGGTGGTTTTCCGGGGTGTTTGGGTTCAACCTGGTTGTCGTAGGCAGTGGGGCAGCTGTGGGGAGACGAGGCCCAGGAGAGGAGGATGTGGTGGGGTCAGAGGGAGAACCAAACCCCTTTCCACCAGGAGGCCGAGCTCTGCGTTGCGTGGAAAGTGTAATATTGGTCTTAACTTACAGTGAGGAGAAAGAACGTGCTGCCCGAATTAGTTAAGCATTTGGTGATTCGAAATAATGTACTTTCTGTTTCAAAGCCAACAAGTTACTAGTGACTCTTTGCAGTTGGCACAGTTGGTCTGGTGGATTGAGAGCGACAGGTGTGTCATCTTTAGAAGGTTTTCTAACGTAGGAAGCACTGTCCCAAGGTGTCTCATGCCGCTCACCGGTTTTGTGAACTGTAAATACTCAGGCAGTATTGATCACAATAGTCTTTTAAAAAATCGACAGTGTTTAGATTGAACAAAGATCAAGGTTCTCATGACGGTGAGGTCTCCTCTGGGCCAGTGGCTCAAGTGTGTTAGCAGAGCAGGGGCATCGCGGGCGGCTAGCTTACTGAGGTCTGCCCTCCAGGACTGCTCCTGGAGTCAAAAGGCAGATTTTTATTTCTATGTATTTATTTTAAGGATTTTGTTTACTTATTAGAGAGAGAGAGTGAGAGCATGAGTGGGAGGGCTGAGGCAGAGGGAGAAGCAGACTCCCTGCCAAGCAAGGAGCCCGATGCGGGGCTTGATCCCAGGACTCTGGGATCATGACCTGAGCTGAAGGCAGATGCTCAACCGACTGAGCCACCCGGGTGTCCCTGAATTATGTTTCTAAAAACAAGATAGCTTCTGAAAGTAGCATGTTGCAATGATAGAGGTGGTGTTTATCTGAGCAAAGGTGTAGGTTTTAATGGTTTGTACTTTTAGTTGAACACGTCTATTTGAAGTAGACAAGTGATTGCCTTTTGACTTGATAAAAACGTTGAGCTGGCAGAGCATAGTCTTGGGGTCCCTGGATGTGAAGCTGAGCGGGGTGCCCTGTGCAGGTGGTGCTCGCTGTAGAGAGGGTGTGTGTCTGGCCCTTGGCCCGCACCCCCAGGAGCACAGGGGCTGGAAGTCTTGCCAACAACAGAAGCCGCTGTTGATGTGCTGGCGCACCTTGCGGCTCAGGTTGTGGGGTGCCCTCGACGCCTGAGTGTTTCGCCATCTGGTACTGAAACAGAGAGACAGGCTCTCCCGAGCTCGTCTGGTAGTAGCTGCGGTTCTCCCTGACCCAGCCCCCAGCCCCATGCTCACTGCCCTCGGGGAGCAGGTTACGGTCACAGCACACGTGGCTGCCAGCTGGGCTCCACCTGCTGCTGCCGCCGCCACAACCTGTGAGCAGTGCTGGTGTGGATGTGCGGGCCCTAAGGACCTTGTGGGTCCTGGTGCTAATGCATCTGCCTTTTTAACAAAGAGGCCTTGTTAGGGTCTAAAAATAGATAACAAAGCACACTTGGCTTCCTTACCAAAGAAATATGCTTAGCTAATTGTGCCAGTATCATTTACTGAATTAAAAAAAAAAATCCTTACAGTCTGCATGTAGGCAAACAGCTTTTTGAATTCCTTTTTTTTTTTTAAGATTTTTTTAAATTTATTTGACAGAGTGAGAGATCACAAGCAGTCAGAGAGGCAGGCAGAGAGAGGGGAAGGGAAGCAGGCTCCCCGCCGAGCAGAGAGCCGAGTGCGGGGCTCGATCCCAGGACCTGGGACCATGACCTGAGCCAAAGACAGAGGCTTAACCCACTGAGCCACCCAGGTGCCCCTCATTTACTGAATTTTTGAGGATAAGTTTTTATTGTATATTTAGAGTTCTAGGGAATATCCTTTGTTTCTGTTTTTGCTAGCCTCCCTTAAACTACATAAAAAGTACAGAAATTAGGTCTCATTAAAATGGGATTTCATTAAGTGCATGTCTTTTGATTAATGACAAAATAGACAGTGTGTTCAGACAGTTTTCCCCAGAAGCTCTTGCTCTCCCCCACCACAGTGCTTGCTGGTGGGTAGAACTTTGGTCCTCTTATCCCAGGGTACTTGGAATGCTGGGACAATCCTGTGTCCCGGGGCAGGGAGAGGGTTTGGAAAGTAGGTAGGTCAGAGCAGAAGGGGAAGGCCTGAGGCCACACCCCCATCTGCGCCCCAGCGGGGGGACTTCTGGCTGTTGGGGCTATTTCCCCCTGAGTGTTGCAAGCTGGAATGGGCCTCTGAGCTCTGTGATCCCAAGCCCACTAGGAAGGCAGGCATGTAGAGATACCTCCTTGGGCCCTGGAAAGGCTTTGGGGGTGGTTCATGATACCTTATTTATTGGCTGTCAATTGCTCTTATCTTCCTTCTTTTTTACCTGTGGGGATTCTCGTGGAGCCAGTGTTTGTTTTTTTAATACCATCAAATTTTAAAGCTGGCTAAAGGGATCTCCTCTTCGTTTAGTATCTGAGGGTGAAGAGATGTGCCAGGGTCAGCTGTGGAGTAGGTGCCCTAAGCTCTGTTAAAAGTGAGTTGAACCTTTTTCTGAACCACATCTGTCTTCCCTTCCTGCTTTGCCTTGCGGCACAGAAGGGCTCCTGTGATGCAGGGGTGAGGGCTCGGAGCAGCTCGGGGCGGTCCCCCGCAGGAAGTTCCGTGCCCACCTCCCTTGGGTCTTGGGGAGGGGAGGGAGGCAGGAGGGGCCGTGTCAGGGCCCGCGGAGAGCTTCGTCTCTTCTCCCCTCTGGAATGGGCGGCTTGATGGTCACTGCCCGGTCCCCCCCGGGGAGAGAGAAGGAATCTGGGACACCCTTTGTGTCAAGTAAAGGGTGGCGGCGGGATTTGAAGTGTGCGGCGTCCTGAGTCCGAGATTGTAGTGTTTGGTTCGGCGGAGCCCGTCTGTGCTCTCTGTGTGGCCGCTGAGCTCCCCCTGCCGCGCCAAGGGTCCAGAGATGGAACGGAGCGCCGGCCCGGCCAGCAGGTGCCTGCGGCGGGGGAGGGCAGGGTCTGGGCCGCGCGGGCCTGGATGGGTGCAGAGCCGCGGCTGCCGTGCGGCCTGGAGTCCCCCGTCCGCGGCGTCTCGCGCTCAGGAGACCGAGTGTGGAGACCGGGGCGTGTTGGCGCTGGCAGTGGGCGCCGCCCGGGCTTTGCTCTCATGTGACCCAGAGTGTCAGGCTCTGCCTGCAAACACAGGGGACCGCGCTCACAGCGTGTGTTTGCGTTCCTGACGCCGGCCTCCCCGTGTCCTCCTTCGTGGCTCTGTGCCCCTCCCCCAAGCTCTGAAGTCCCCGCCTTGGACCTGGGTCGGAGCGCCTGCGGGCTCCGAGGACATTCTGCTCGGGAAGAGACAGGAAAAGGGAGAAGGAAGGAGGGGAATCGAGCGAAGCGTTCTTGGGAAGTGAAATGACACGTTCCTTGTACAGCTTTTGACTTTGTTGACCTTTTGTGAGTGGATGGTTTGTGTTTTGGAAAAAAATAAACGCGGGTTCTTGTCCACCTCTGAGCGTGTCAGCGCGTGAGGGCGGGAGCCGCAGCCGTTTGGGGCCTGCGTGGTTTTGGTCGGCGGCAGGGCCGGACCCGAGCAGCAGGTGGAGACGGTGCCCTCCGCGGCTCTGCGCTCCGTGGGGGCGTGCGCGGCGGCAGCAGCACGAGTGCGGCCGGCTCCCTGCACCTGCCCCGCGGGCCTGGCTCGCTCCCGCCGCTGCTTGCCCTGCGTCCTCCTCTCTGTCCACACTCTGCGTTCCCTGCGTGCCGCCGGCCCCTTTACCGCTTACTCCGGCCCGCTTGCGGCGAGTGGGAACCGCGGTTCTGAACGTGGCCTCCTCAGGGCCGACGGGATGCTGCCTGGAGATCCGGAGCCGCCCGGAGTCTGGTTCCCTGGTCACCAGCTCATGGCCATCTCAGCCCCGGAGCGGGACGGCGGAAGATGCCTGAAGTTCGATGGGAGTTGAGAACTGGGCTGCCGTTTCGTTGTGACCAGATTTGATTAAAGAAACCTTCCAAAGCTCTAGGGTATTTTGGCCTGCTAATAACCATATTTTAAACCTCAGTGTTACAATTAAAACTTCCATTAACATAAAAACCAATTTTTGTTCTTTCGAAAAGTTTTACTGTCTAGCTCGTCTCCCCCCACACTGTCCGTCCCCATGTTTCTTTGGCCTTTGTGTTTCCGCGGGCCTCGTGACTTCCAGGGGATCCGTGGGAATGCTGGCTGCCGCTCACGGAGAGGGAGTGGAGACTGGGTGGCCCCATACGGAGTTGGCCGGTGGTGCGTCTCTCTGGGCGTGTCTGTGACTGGGGACCACAGCCTGGCGGCGGACGGGCCGGGGATTGCAGAGCCCGTCTTTGGGCTGGAGTCCGGCCGAGACAGATGGGTGAGGGGGCGGGGCAGACCAAGGTTTGTTTGCACTTGAGCCTGGGGTGGTGTGGCCGGAGAATCTTTTCAGTGGTTTTTATACGAAAAACTATGGTCAGGTGTATAGGCTCACAGAACCTCCTTAAATGGAAACCTCGCCAAAAAAACCCCAGGAAACAAACAGCTGTGTTTGGGGCTCTCTGGCATTTTTCACTTGGGATCGCTCTTTTTCCAGGTTTGTGTTCGGAGTCTTTTCTTGGGATGGCCTTACAGGAGGCTGGGGTGGGGCTTCTGTGTCCCCTACCCTGGTGACAGACCACACTGCAGAATGCCTGCTGACTCCCGTCTTCCAGTAATTCTTTTTTTTTTTAAAAGATATATTTATTTATTTGACAGAGATCACAAGTAGGCAGCTAGGCAGGCAGAGAGAGAGGAGGAAGCAGGCTCCCCGTGGAGCAGAGAGCCCGATGCGGGGCTCCGATCCCAGGACTCTGAGATCATGACCTGAGCCAAAGGCAGAGGCTTTAACCCACTGAGCCACCCAGGCGCCCCTTCCAGTAACTCTTGAGGCCTGTGAGTGGCACATACCTTCACACGATGTTCTCTTTACCCTCTGCAAAGCCCAAGAAAACAGGTAGCATTTTCCACATTTTTAGTCTTAAGGTTCTAGGCCTCCAAGATGTGAAGTAGTGGAGTTTACAAGGTTCCCTAGCTGATGGGTGGCAGAGTGAGTGTTGGAGTCTCAACACTTGTATTCCTTACAGAAATACAAGAGATAGTCATGTTAGCCCTTGACTTTAGGGAGGCTGGAAGGAGGCTGGTGGGAAGAGAGAGGGCGGTGGGAAGCCAAGTGACGGGAGTAGGCTGCAGGGGGCCCTCTTTGAGATTTGTCCTACGATTTTGCCCCAGGCACGTCGGCTCGTCTTTAAGGTCTGAGTGTGTGTGATAGAGGGTGAGGTCTTTATACCCCAGCACCTGTTGCCCCCAAGGCTTTGTTCCTGGGCAGACCTGATGTGCTTAAAATGGGCCAGGTCCAGAGCGAGGCCCTGGGAAAGGATCAGCGAAACCTGGGTCCAGGGTGAGGCCCATTTTTAAAGGCTGCCATCTCCCTGTCATCCTTTTCCTTCTGTGCTGTCCAGGGAAGTAGCTGCCGGCTCTGGCTTCCTCTGCCTCGGCAGGGCACTTGCCGACACGGTGGGCACTTCCCACACCTTTCCCCCGTGTCTCCATTTGTACGGCAGTCTGAGACAAGTGACCTCGGAAGGCTTGCTGTTGGCAGTGGCTCGTGTCACTGACAGACGCAGTGACGTCCCGAGGGCCGCGCTCTCGTTTCGGGAGCCTGCTGCCGTGGAGAGTGTCCGCGCGGGCCTGCGCTGGCTGTCGCCAGCACGCGGTTTCCCGGCTGGGCGCTCCGCCCCACGCGGCCCACTGGCTGGCGGTGCGCCCGGCGCTTTAGAAGCAGAACCGCGCCCTCGCAGCCGTGCCCGCTGTGGCCGTGGCTCCTCGCGTGGGTGTCGGGGTGGACTTGGGGGAGCGGCGCTGCCGTGTTGTGTCTGTAGTTGCGGACAGACAGCCGTCCTTTCCCCCCACACTGGCAGTGACGGCCTGGTCCTGACCTAGTGGCTCGTCCGTCTGGCCTTGTTTTTAAGTTAAATGGAAGATGGAGTTTTGTTGTATGAACAAGGAGGTTAATTTCTTTGCCGTTTGTCTGGCCGTTGCTGGTCCTGGCACTGGTGAGGTGGGGTTGGGCCAGGGAGAGGCACGTTGCAGTGGCCAGTCCTGCTGCGCTCAGGGCGCCATCTCTGCTCTGTCCCACCCAGGTCCCCTCAGTCTCTCCGGGCCGCTGTTGTGGTGGCCTGGCCTGTCGCCCTCACGTCATGGTCCTTCACCTCTCCTCTTTGTGCCCTCTGCTGCTGCCTCTTGGGAGCCTCTTTCTCTGAGCAGTGGGGCGGCCTGGGAGGGAGCGCGGCTTGTTGGTTGAGCTCAGGGGGGACACTGAGGCCTATCTGCTGGAAGGGAGTCCTTGTTCGGATCGTTTTTTCACTGTTGTTTTGTTTAAAGATTTTATGTATTTTTATTTTATTTTTTTTTAAAGATTTTATTTCTTTACTTGATACAGAGAGAGAGATCACAAGTAGGCAGAGAGGCAGGCAGAGAGATAGAGAAGGAAGCAGGCTCCCTGCCGAGGAGAGAGCCCCATGCGGGACTCGATCCCAGAACCCTGAGATCATGACCCGAGCTGAAGGCAGAGGCTTAACCCACTGAGCCACTCAGGCACCCCAGATTTTATGTATTTATTTGACAGAGATCACAAGCAGGCAGAGAGGCAGGCAGAGAGAGAGGGGGAGGCAGGCTCCCCGCGGAGCAGAGAGCCCGATGCGGGGCTCGATCCCAGGACCCTGAGACCATGACCCGAGCCAAAGGCAGAAGCTTAACCCACTGAGCCACCGAGGCGCCCCATCCTGATCATTTGATGCAGGCATATGCTGTATCTGGCCAACTCTGTGTCTGCTCTCCTGCCCTGAGGTCTCCTTGTCCTCTCTGTCCCCCGAGGTCCTGAGCACCAGGGCGGTGTCTGTCTCTCTCACCACAGCTGTCCTTCTTCCATGGCTCATGTTGGTGTCTTCACTCCTCACACCCTCTGTTTCTCCTCCAGGACTGCTTGAAAGTTCTTTGGGTGGTTTGGCTGGTTTGTAACTAGGTTCCTTCTCTCCACCTTCGGGGGTGCTGGGGAGGTGGTCCCTGCCTTTCTGTGAGGCTGGGGACAGTTCTGTGGGCTGCTCAGAGTGTGGGTGTAAAATGTGTCTGCCTGGAGGCCGTCCTGCATGCGTTCTCGTCCAGAGTAACTGGATCTTGAAGGGCCTCCGACTCAAAGCACTAACCCTTTGCTGTGTGTGTATAACTTAGAAACAGAAAAAACAAAGTGCACCCTTGGGTTTCCTGGTTGAAGGTTTGCTGGAGACGAACTGAGATTCACTGAGATGCGTCCAGGACAGAGGGGACAGCTGGAGGAAGCTGAGAGGGCTCCAAGCCCCACGTGCCTGGGGGTCTGGGCGGGTTCGGAGGACACTTTGGAGTTCCAGTAGCACATTTCCTGACCGGGAACCGGAAGGACGCACCTTGCGCTGACCGTTATCACGTGTGCCCGCTAGTCCCTGGGCTAGTGCTGGGCTGGTCCCTGCCGAGGTAGGCCCTGAAGCTGTTGTGCAGACACGCGCTACGGACGACTTCATTTTCTCTCCTCTTTATGGCCCAACTAGGGCCTCTATTATCAGCTAGTGAACCTCCTCTGAGGGCATGGGTTCTGGGGGAAAAGCTCTTCTGAGATTCGTTTAGAAATAAGCTTGGGGACTGGGTGCCTGGCTGGCTCAGCTGGTAGAACGCGCAGCTCATGCAACGCATGATCTTGGGGCTGGGAGTTGGAGCCGCATGTCAGGTGTACAGAATACTTAAAATCTTTTTTACAAAGTAACTTATTGGGGCGCCTGGGTGGCTCAGTGGGTTAAAGCCTCTGCCTTCGGCTCGGGTCATGATCCCGGGATCCTGGGATCGAGCCCCGCATCGGGCTCTCTGCTCAGCGGGGAGCCTGCTTCCCCCTCTCTCTGCCTGCCTCTCTGCCTGCTTGTGATCTCTGTCTGTCAAATAAATAAACAAAAAATCTTAAAAAAAAAAAGTAGCTTATTATAGTGAATGGTGTGATTCCTTAAATTTTTTTTCAGCGAGAGAGTGTGCAGATGCTTGGCTAGCTGGGAGAGGGGGAGTCTCAGGCCGGCCGCACGCTGAGTGAGGAGCCCAGCTTGTGCGCTCAGTCTTAGGGCACCTGAGCCGTAATCAGTCGTCAGGCGCTTAACTGACGGCAGCACCCAGGCGCCCCTTAAAATCTTGAAAGAAAGCGAGAGAGAGTTCCGTGAGGGAACACTGAAGGAGAGAGGTTTTAAGTCTTCCCTCCCGCTTTGGCCGGGTGTCACCAGGCTGTCGGGTGGGTGGCGTGCGGGGAGCCTGTGGTCCTGGCCTTGGGCCTGCTCTTGACGGTGACCGGGTGGCTTGTGGAGAGAAGAAAGCACTCGATGCTTTGGGGAAGTCTGCTCTCCGGTTTACTTCAAACACCGCGCCGCGTTTCTGGTGGTGCTGCCTGCTGAGGAGCTCAGTGCCCACCCGAGCCCAGCAGTGCATTTACACGCACGAACAGGGTCTCTGTGGAGCCCCCCGTGGTGCTGTGGGCGCTCGGAGCTACCCTGTGGCGCCGGGGGGAGCACAGCCTGCACCTCTGCAGGAGCAGCCCGCCTGCCGTGGGGTGTAGACCCGGTGACGCTCAGCACTTCTCCCGCGTGGGGTTCAGGAGGCGACAGCGGCTGTGTCCTCTCGGGGGCGGAGCTGGCCCTGCCTCAGGACTGAGTGTGGCTTCCTGTTTGCCTCAGACCCTTTAAACGAATGCTTTGTGCCTCAGGAGTGCTAGTGCGCCGGAGCGGCTGTGGCTCTTCCAGTGGACGGGGTGGTGTCCCGGGCCTCCCGTGAGCAGGGCGTGGGTCTCAGGGCAGGCGGCGTGCTGTGTCTCCGGAGCCGCGTCCTCGCACAGCTGTGCTCCTTGGTGGCCCGCGGCCTGCACAGGCTGGCATTGTCTGTGCGTCTGCCCTCGGCACTCCTGTTTGTTTTCTGGTCTATGAGATTTTATTAAACAATAGCTGGGCAGCTTTTACAACGTGATGTCATCAAGACAACAATAAGGAGATGAATTCATTCTTTTTTTTTTTTTTAAGATCTTTATTTATTTATTTGGCAGGAAGAGATCACAAGTGGGCAGAGAGGCAGGCAGAGAGAGAGGGAAGCAGGCTCCCCGCTGAGCAGAGAGCCCAACTCGAGGCTCAATCCCAGGACCCCGAGATCATGACCTGAGCCAAAGGCAGAGGCTTTAATCAGCTGAGCCACCCAGGGACCCCAGTGAATTCATCTCTTCATAAGGACAGGAAATAATTTGGACAAACTACATCATTTTGATGGGGAGGTACTTTCTAAGCCACTACCAGCTGCTTAGAGCCTTTGTTACGTTGAGCCTCAGTGTTCTGTGAAACAGCGGGGCCTTGCCTTCTCCGGAGGTGTCTTCCCTTACAGCACAGACCTTCCAGGAAACGAGGCCACGGTCGACATGGTCTTAGATTGGTTGGGACAGATGACCCCGCGTTCCTGTGTGGTCAGCCTGACACCAGCAAGTGACAGGGCCACACAGTGGTTGTTGGAGAGCATCTCTGGGACTGGTCTGAGTTGGCAGGTGCTGGCTGTTTCTCGGTGCTCCTAAAGCAGGAGAGCGGGGCCTTCAGGCGCTGGGGACGCGGAGTCAGTGGGGGCTTTTGGGCAGCGTCTCGCTGGGGACGTGGAGGAACACCTCACGTTGTGTAGCTCTTGGTAGTGCTGCGTGTGCGGACGCAACATGCTGCTCAGGTCACTCGTGGCCACGTCGTCTGCATGGCCCAGGCAGTGTCCCATCAGAGACACTCAGCTTGGGTAGGTCGTGTGCACAGAGCCCAAGTCATCTTTCTGTGCTAGTGCTTGGGGCCTTCACATTTGCCAAATCTGTCTGCCCCGAAGCGGTGTGCATTTAAAACAAAGAGCAACTTTGGGTTGTTTCTGGGGGTTTGGGGGCATACAGGGACTGGGGCAGGGATGGGATTTGGGGTGAGCAGGGGACGAGCTCTCCCCTGCCTCTGCATTCCTCAGCACATCCCTCTCAGGTGCCTGCCCAGTGGTTTTAAGAGGCGTCCACTTTAGGAAACTGTCCCTCTGATGCTGAAACCCGCCCAGGAGAAGGACAGCCCCAGGCTGTCATCTGTTGGGGGCCTCTGAGGGAGCACCTCCTGGTCCAGAGACCTGTGTGGCCCTTGCCGGGACCCCTTGGGAAGCACATGTGAGTGTGTCCAGCCAGTGTGTCTGAGGTCACGCTGCTCAGTGTTTGTTGGAGACTAGATTCATGACTCTTTTTTTTTTTTTTCCTTCAGATTTTATTCATTTATTTGACACAGAGAGAGGGATCACAAGTAGGCAGAGGGGGTTGGGAAGCAGGCTCCGTGCTAAGCAGAGAGCCCGATGCGGGGCTCGATCCCAGGACCCTGAGTCATGACCTGAGCCGAAGGCAGAGGCTTTAACCCACTGAGCCACCCAGGCGCCCCAACATAAGCTCTACTGATTTAACAACAGGATCACTGCTCAGGCCCTCTGATGCTGAACCCTACCTGGCAGAGTGTGTGTCCCAGGAAGAAGGACCATGGGTGCTTGGGGTGACTCGGAACCTGTCAGTGCTGCAGGGATCCCCCACCCCCCAATGCAGACCTTCATTCCCTCATCTGTGAATTAGGGGATACCTGCATTACACGATTCTAGATCTTTTCGTCTTGATATTCGAGGGTGATACTGGGTTGAGGTCATAAAATGACGCTGTAAAATTTAAAATACTGTTTCATTCTTGCCACACAAAAAGGACAAAAGTCACACAGATGCCTCAGCCAGAGGCAAATGGGTTTCTTGTGTCCCTGACCGTAGCTAATGGGCGGTTCTGCTGGTCTCCACATGCCTCAGCAGAGGGGACTCCGTTTTCTGTTTCTGTAGAAGGAGCAAGGGCTGCAGAAATGTCCACACATGGGGTTGGGCACAGCTCTGTGGTCCTGAGGCCCAACAGTGCCATCCGGAGCTAGCCTGAGCGGTTTCTCTGAGACACACGGATTTCGTCTGGGTAGGCCTTTTCTTTCTTTCTTTTAATATTTTATTTGTTTATGTATTTGACAGACAGAGATCACAAGCAGTCAGAGAGGCAGGCAGAGGGAGACAGAGGAGAAAGCAGGCTCCCTGCTAAGCAGAGAGCCCGATGCGGGGCTCGATCCCAGGACCCCAAGATCACAACCCTAGCTGAAGGCAGAAGCGTTAACCCACTGAGCCCCCCAGGCGCCCCCGCGTAGGCCTTTTCTGTCTTCAGATCCACTTGACAGTTCACAGTGGCCCACGCAGAGCAACAGTCTCATCCTGCATGAGTGAGGTTGTGGCGGGCTGTGTGATCGA
The DNA here is from genome assembly GCA_003697995.1 of Taxidea taxus jeffersonii. Lineage (NCBI taxonomy): Eukaryota > Metazoa > Chordata > Mammalia > Carnivora > Mustelidae > Taxidea > Taxidea taxus. The sequence goes on from ML108431.1 coordinate 28,058, forward strand.
CATGGGACCTGGGGGCCATGCACCCTTTACTCCCTTGGTTCCTGGGCCCTGCCTCATGCTGGTCCTGTCAGAAACTCTTTCTATTGTAAATGCGGAGTCCAGACAACTTTTGTCTGTAGAAGTGTCTGTCAGTAAAACGTTTACTTACTAATGTTATTTAAACCCATTGTATAGGGGCGCCTGGGAGCCTCAGTGGGTTAAGCTTCTGCCTTCGGCTCAGGTCATGATCCCAAGGTCCTGGGATCCAGCCCCGCATCGGGCTCTCTGCTCAGCGGGGAGCCTGCTTCTCCCTCTCTCTCTGCCTGCCTCTCAGCCTGCTTGTGATCTCTATCAAATAAATAAATAAAATCTTTTAAAAAACCCATTATATAACACATTTTTACTAAAAACAACTGTATTTTCCAGAACAAAAAGTTAGTGATTGTCATATTGCTTTGGTTAAAGTGAACAAAGATGTGTAGGTGGGGGTAGGGATGCATATTTAAATAGTTTTTTGTTTTGCTTTGTTTCTTAAAGATTTTATTTATTTATTTGACAGAGAGATAGAGAGCACAAGTAGGCAGAGTGACAGGCAGAGGAGACGCAGGCTCTCTGCTGAGCAGGGAGCGCGACGCGGGACTCGATCCCAGGACCCTAGGATCATGACCTGAGCTGAAGGCAGACGCTTCACTGACTGAGCCACCCAGGCGCCCCACTTGAACAGTGTTTGACTTGACTTCGGAGATTTTCTTCACAGGACACCCGCGCGGAGGGTGAGGCTGGCGGCAGTGCGGGGCTCCTGTGGGATGGGGGGGGCTTGTCCTCCGCTGCCCCGTTCGAGCCCCCGGTCTCGCACTTCGTTTGGTTCGGTGGCGCGGTGCATCGGCGATTTGCTGACTGACGTCGCTCATGCACGTGCTGACTTCCTGCATCGTGCTGTGTCTCAAAGTCACTCTCGTTTCTGCAGCCGCCCCTCTCCTCAGGGGAGCCCTAAAGCTCTCAGAAGCTGTCTGCCCGTGGCCGGGAGCTTGCCAGGATTCTGATATTTGACCCAAGTAAGAAGCTTTGCATTGACAGTCCGTTGGTTTAGGTGTTTCGCTGGGGAGGGCGGTCTGGTCGTGTTACTTTCCAGAGATGATCTGCGGGGTCCTCCGCCAGAGTAGCGAGAGGCTGCGTGTCAGTCACCGGCGCACGTAGAAGTGATGTCCCCGCAGCAGTGCTTGTACCCAAGACAGCTGTTTGGTGCCCCAAAGAGATGCTTCCTGCCTGGTTCTCATTTTGTAACATAGCATGTGACAGAGCTGAGCATGGAGACTCGGGATGTAACGAGACTAGTAGTTACCGCTCTACCGTGGAGGTGCTTCGGCAAGTTTAGACCATCACTTCTGCACCATCAGTGCGGATCCTGGCCCAGCTAGAAAGGCAGTGTTATAACGGGAAACATTTTGAGAGTGTTGTGGGGATCTCCAAGGCTTTGGTCCCCATTTTGGAAGCAGCGGTAGGAAGCTGTTCGGTCTGTGTGAAAAAATGTAGCCGGGCAAACTGAGTCAGCCCAAGTGTGTATCCACAAGTAGGAATTTCACGGCCTCAGGAGAAGCTGACCGTGTCCATCGTGTCCCCGCAGTACACGCAGCAGTGCACATCTTAGGGGGCTCCTGATTCAGTGGCTCCTGGGTCGTGAAGCTCTCCTGAAGCTCTCGTGGAAATGCAAAGCTCTGTCCCTCGAAACGAGAGCGTGCGTCTGTCCTGGGTCTGTGCTCGTGGGTTAAGCGTGTACCCTCAGCTGTGTTTTGCCTTGCTGGACTCGGCCTTCTGTCGCGGAGTGGACTTGGGGGTGAGCGCTGCGGTGGCAGGCTGGGGCTCACGCAGGCCCCTCATGTGGCGCTTCCTGCTTCAGAACGGACCCTGCGCCTCCTGTCGGACACTGACTCTCTCAGATTCTTCAAGTCGTGTTGCTTATTCTCTGTTCACTTTATTTAATCTTATCTTTTAGTCACCCTGGTCACTGGATTTAAAAATTTGTCTTTGTTTTCCGAAATCTTGTGGATCTTTAAAGATGTTACGAATTGCAGTGACTTAAAATATGTCATTACACATTTGCTAGTTTGGAGAACTTCTTGAAGTTATGAAGTTCCATATACTCAGCTTATCGTAGCACTCTAAACCTTGCTGCCTCTGCATTGGCTGCGGTGAGACCCCAAGACAGACTTCCATCTGGGGCTGACTTGCTTTAATTGGGAATGTGGACCCCAGACCTTTCTCAGCACCTCAGCAACCTCCTGGTTTGTTTACAGGTTTTGTTTTTTTCGTTTAAGATTTGTTTATTTGAGAGCAATCGAGAGAGTGAAGGTGTGTACACACGAGCTCAGTGGGGAAGGTAAGAGGGAGAGAGAAACCCCAGCAGACTCTGTGCTGAGCGTGGAGCCCGATGGTGGCCCTCGGTCTGACCCTCTGAGATCATGAGCCGAAACTGAGAGTCATATGCTTACTGACTGAGCCACCCTGGGGACCCAAGCATCTCCCCCTCTTTTTTTTCTTTAAAGATTTTTAGATTGATTGATTGATTTGAGAGAGAGAGCGAGCTGAGCCAGGAGGAGAGGGAGAAGCAGACTCCTCACCGAGCAGGGAGCCTGATGCGACTGCATCCAAGGCCTGAGCCAAAGGCAGACGCTTCATTGACTGAGTCACCCAGGCGCCCTGGCCCCAGCAACCTCTTGTTTTTAGTGCTTTAGTCCAGTAATTATGAACTATGCCATAATAACCTGTAGAGATCTTTAAAATATAATTCCCATGCAGGAAATGATCTTTTTCAGGTTTTATTGAGATGAGGAGGAAAAAACACTCTAACCTGTCAGAGGCAGCTTTTCCGTGGGAGGATGACTGTTGGTTATTGAGAGCAGCAGGGTGGGCTTGGTGGGGCCGAGGCCTTCTGTTTACCGTGACCTGAAAGCCCAGTTGGGGTTGCATGCAGTCCTGGTACAGGGCCGCGTTGCGGGGTGCGCCAGCAAGGACCCCTGAGCTGCTCGGCTCTGCACTGGGCTGTGTGCGAGGCGCTCTGCCGCAGGGTGTCGCGGGATGGCCCGGAGGAGCGTCCCCGTGGGGTCCGGGTGAGGCTGGGTGCGCGTCATCAGATCCCACTGTCACGACCCCGTCCCGGTCCTGACAAATGGTAGTGTGAGCTTTCCTCGTTTGTAGCCTCAGAATCCCATCAGTCCCTGTTAACTCTTTGTGACTCGCGTTTTGGGCATCAGTTTTTTCCTACAAGTTAAAGTGGTGATTCTCCCTCTCTGGCATTCTTCTGTTGAGTACGTGGTTAGCGCCTGCTGGGGACTCGGCTGGGCTTGCAGGTACAGAGTGATGGCTTCCCTCGAGTGCTTGCTGGACGTCTGATCCGGGGCGTCCTGAGAGGTGGTGGTCAGAGGCACGTGCTAGAAGGGCACTGTGGCCTGGAGTCCCAAGGAGGCAGGCACGAGGCGCTGTCTCCCTGGCACCTCTAGGACCCCGGGCCTGAGGGAACGCTCTGCAGAATGTGGGCTTGGGAAGCAGAGCAGCCGGGTCCTGGAGGCAGGGTCAGTAGCAGGACAGTGGCGTCCCCACAGAGACAGGAGCCAGAAAGAAGGGGCTGCTTGGAGAAGCTGTGGCTTGGGCGGCGTGGTGGATTTGAGGAGCCCGTCGGGAGAGGGACCGCTGTAAGGGGTGTCGGGGTTGGGAGACCATTAGGACAGGAAGTTGAGCCTGGAGTCCCCCACATGTGTGTACATGTGTGCATGTGCATGTGCTTGTGTGTGAGTGTGTGCGGACACACGCACGGAGAAGAGGCAGGAAAAAGAAGGAAGATTTATTTATGAGCAGGACAGACCAGCAGAAGCTCCCAAACAGAACATAGTCATCTTCAGCCGCAGAGTTGATTTTTTTCTTAAAGGAAGTAAGAGATGTATCGAAGTCATTTCTCCTGCCGTGGTAGATTCTTTGAGTGGATGATGTGTAGGTGTTCTAGGTCATTTTCCGGTTTTGGGAAATGAGATGAGTGTTCTAATCTCTACATTGTTACATATTTATTTTTTTTTAAGATTTTATTTATTTGTCAGAGAGAGGGGGAGAGAGAGTGAATGAGCACAGGCAGACAGAGAGGCAGGCAGAGGCAGAGGGAGAAGCAGGCTCCCCGCCGAGCAAGGAGCCGGATGTGGGACTCGATCCCGAAGGCAGCCGCTTAACCAACTGAGCCCCCCAGGCGTCCCTACATTGTTACATATTTAAACCTCATAGTAAGTGTAGGTCGTGTAACTTTCATGTTACTTTTTCTATGCAATTTTAGGGCTTTAAAGTGGTCTCAAGAAGCAGTGACAGTGATGTTTTAGACTAAAGCCCGCGTGGAAGAACGCGGGAAGTCAAGCTGAATTTCCAGATATTTGTGGTGAGGCTTTCGTCTGAAACCCTATTTAGTACTTGCTTTTATTCATTCTCTGTCAGCCACACGGCCCCACCTCCTCCTTTCTGGCGGACATGAGGGACGCGGCCCACACCAGCAGAACCAGTGGGCACGAAGAGTGCAGGGCCCTTCTGGGCTCTCTTGGGGGTGCTGGAGCAGAGTTGAGTGAACCCCTGCCCTGGGCACACAGCTCTGTCCCGGGCTGCTGCAGACCTCTGCTGACGTCCCTTTGCTAATTCAGCTGACACATTTAGGTGTCACCGGGAACACTTCTTATTTTTTTCCAGGCCTGTGTGGATGAAGCTACATTCTTACTCCTCTTTCCCCCAGTCCGGCTTCCTGGTGGACTCCCGTATCGGTGGAGTGGACAAGCAGAGGGCCGGAGCTGGAGCTGTGTAGGGTAGCTGGGGAGGTTCTCGTGGATGTGGCTGCTTTGCAATTATTGTCCAACAGCTGATACTGAAGCATCTTTCTCACCAGGTTTAAGCTTTATCAGTTCTGGGGTAGTGGAGGAAGGAGTAGATGAGCATCAAAGTGCCTTTGCAAAATGGCGCGGTGGACGGTCACTCATGTATTTCAGATGCTAGGAAAGGTCACCAGTGGTGACAGGGTCACTCTCGAGTGTTTTCTTGCTTAGATAATGGAATTGGTTAAAAGCTGTTTCTGGTAGATCCTCCCTTACCCCCCAAACTTAGTGTTCAGAAAAATGCAGCCTTTTGCGGGGAGGGTTCTGGTCCAGAAGCTTGGTGTTAGCCAGTGCACGCCCAGGCACGAGGCTGTTGATGAGCTTGATGGTGGTGTTGGGTCACCTCTGATAGCCTGTCCTCTAGGACTTAGATGCAGCGAGGTTCTACAATCCAGTCCAGGTAGCCTGCAAGGCAGATGCTCAGGGAAAGTTCCTGAACTAGGGACCATGCTCTGCCCTGAGAACCTCAGCTTGGGCTTTACTGCTTTCCTTTTGTTTAGAAAACAGACGAAGAGGCCCATCCTGAAGTTCTCAGAAAAGAAATGTTTTTCTTTGTTCCCTTTTCCACCTATTGTATAAAATGCAATAAAACATGCAAAGGGGGGGGTTCCAGTTTAAAACCTACCGTGCAGGTCATGAGTCTTACTGCCCTTTCGAGGTAGGCAGTCATGTTCCTTGCTGGTGCTCTCTGTATTTGTCCTAGCAGTTCTTTAGAGAAGGGTCTCGAAATCTCTGCGGATTGTGGTTTCCTGGACTCCTCCGTGCCGTTTCGTCAGTGTTTACTTCATTTATTTTGAAGCTCAGTTACTAGAGGCTGAGTCTATCTCTTCATCATCAGGAAATGCCCTAACCTCTGAAGATGGTCGGGGCTCTGCAGGCCGGTTCGTCTGGTACTGAAACAGTGGCTCTCCTGACTACTGTTAGCATCCTCTCCCACCTCTTTAAGGTTAAACTGTTTGTGTTCATATTTAAGGAGGGTTTCTTACAGGCAACCTTACAGGAGTTGGGTTGGGTATTGCCTTTGAAAGAAATCCAGCTGGGGCTCCTGGGGGGCTCAGTAGGTTAAGCGTCCGACTCCCGGTTTTGGCTCAGGTTGTGATCTCAGGGTCACGGGACTGAGCCGTGCTTTGGGGCTCTTTGCCCAGCAGAGGATCCACTTCTCTTCCTCTTCCTCTCCCTCTGCCCGTCCCCCTCTCTTGCTCCAAAATAAATAAATAAATAAATAAAATCCAATTGACAGTCTTTCCTGTTCTTTTTTTGTTCATTATTTAGACAGATTTCCCCCATGTAGTTAATTCTAACTCCAGTACAGCAAACGTACAGTGTTACATTAGTCTCAGGTGTAGAACGTAGTGGTTCTTCTGTACATTACTCAGGGCCCATCACGACGCATGCATGCCCTGATCCCCCCACCTCCCCTGTGGTCGCCATCGGGGTTCTCTGCAGTTGAGGGTCTGTTTCCTGGTTACCCCCTCTGTTCGTTTGTTTTGTGTCTTAAATTCCACCTGTGAGTGAGATCACATGGTGTTTGTCTTTCTCTGACCGACTTCTTCCACCGTGGTGTCATACCCTCTAGTTCCATCCACCCGAGAGTCCCGGTACTCTTGGCCGCTGGTGGACTTGGTCGGCTTTGGGTTACCTACACTTTGTCTTTCAGGCCGACACTCGTGAGAGAAGTTGGCATAGCCCTGTCCAGCAAAGACTTTGAAGGGAGATAGAAAATTTCTAGATTGGTTTTGTTTCAACTGGTGATGGCCTCTGAAGAAGGGCACTTTGGCTATATTTGCTACTTCTTTTTTGAAGCTAACAAGTACCATCTTTTTAAGCCAGATTTCACATGCCTTTCCTTCTTATTTTAAGAATTTTGAAAAAATGGGGGAGGGCATCTGAGGGCTCATTTGGTTAAGCCTCTGCTTTTGGCTCAGGTCATGGTCCCAGGGTCCTGGGATCGAGTCCTGCATTAGGTTCCCTGCTTGGTGGGGAGCCTGCTTCTCCCTCTTGTTCTCCCTGTGTGCGCACGTGCGTGTTCTCTCTCTCTCTTTCATAAATAAATAATCTTAAAGAAAGTAAATGGAAGCTACTCCTGGCTTCCAAGTTTTTGTTTTTTTTTTTTTTAAAGATTTTTGTTAGTTATATGAGGGAGAGGGAGAGCTTATGATCTGGGAGTGGGGATTGGGGGCCAAGGGAGAAGCAGACTCCCTGCTAAGCAGGGACGCCAAGGTGGGGCTCCGTCCAGGATCCCGGGATCATGACCTGAGCCAAAGGTGGATCCTTAACCGACTGAGCCACCCAGGTGCCCAACCATCCATGTACTTTAAAAAAACTTTGATTTAAAAAATTTTCAGACATATAAGGAGTGTACCCAACTGATAATCTTTCTCTTTTAATGGGTGTTTAGATAACTTGTTGACTGATTATTGATGCCATTGGGCTCAAATGTACCGTCAGGCCCCACTTTCACAGCATCAGAACCTTGAATGGCACTTTCCCATGCCTCCTGCCCCAGCCGTCATGCCGTTGTTGCACATTTTCCTTCGACGGACCTGGCTGCTGCTGTTTTTGTTAGAGCAGGAGACGGTCTTCGGAAAGAAAGTCCGAAGTATTTGATGTGTCCTTGTCATTTCTGGCGTTCCTCACTTGTGGTGAGGACTCCTGTTTGCATCCAGAGTCGTCTCCGTCGGGTGGAAAGACCCCCATCACCAGCCCTCTGCGACAGTCCCCGTCCTTGCAGTCCTCCCACCTGGAGTGCAGCATGGTGCTGGCGCCTGTCCCCACAGAGCACCGTGACTTCCAGCGGCTCCTCTGTTTCTGCACGACTCTGCGTGGCTGTTGAGTGGGAGGACGAGGGACCTTTTTCTTGCGGTTCTTGACAGATGCTGCCTGGCCTGTGTGCGTGCGCAGCCGCCCGTCTTCCCTCTGTGCCGGTCCCGCTCCTCTCTCCGGGGGTCCGTGGTGTGACGTCCTTCCTGTTTCTTTGCTGGGGTCCGTTGAGGGCCTCGGCTCTCCCAGTTTGCAGTGCTTCCGTCAGAATGTGAACTCTGGGTGTCCTTGTGGCTTCAGCCCTGAGGGGCCGGTGGCGCTCTTGGCCGCCTGCTCGCTGGCCCGACCTTGCTCCCTCCGTGTCCCCTCTGGTCTGTGCTCAGTGTCCGCAGTTGTCTCTGCTGCTGGCAGTGCCGCCTGCGGTGTCTGCTGTCCCCCGGGCAGCGGTCCTCACGAGGGGCGCCGCCTAGCGTGTCTCGAGCGCCGGGTCTGAGCCGGCCGACGCCTGCGGCTGCTCGTTGTGCCTCCTGTGTCAGCTCTGGGTTGGTTTCACGTGACGGGTTTTTCTTCCTTTCGTTTTGACTGGTTTTTCCTATTATGTGCTCTCTTTTCTTAATTGCGTGCCTGGGGGTGTTTTTTCCTGTATGTTTTTTATTTTGGAAAATTCTCCAGTTGTCCGAGAAGTTAGACAAAGGGGAGCTCCTGCACGCCTCTCTTCGGCTTCTCTGGGCGCCGACGTGGCCTGTTCTGCGGCCCACGCCGTGGGGCAGCGGCCAGCCTGGGGCCTTGCTGTTCGCACCTGTGGACTCGCCTCAGCCCTCTGGTCTCCCCCGGCGCCCCGCTCCGGCCCGGGACTGTGCCCAGGGCGGTGACTCGTCCCGGCTCCGGGGTCTCCTCTCTTCAGGGGCGGCTTCTCAGTCTTTCCTGGTCCTCGGGACCTTGAGAGTCTGCAAGAGCTCCAGCCAGTGTTCTGCGGGGTGTCCTCTTGGGGTCTGCGTGGTTGTTTTCTTCGTAGGCTGGGTCTTTGGCTTGGGGGGAGACAGGACCCCGGAGAGCGTGTGTCTTCTCACATCCGCTCTGGGGTGGGTGCTGTCACCGCGGCATGTGGGGCTAGCCTCAGCCGCCTGGGCACGGGGGCACCTGCCGGGCTCCTGCATGGTGCCCTCACAGCCCCCTCCCGTCCTTCCGAGCAGGCCCGGAGCCCAGCGCACGAGCAGGGGGCGGGCAGCGGCTCCTTGTGCGGAGGCTCGGTGTTCTCCGCCTGCTCTGTTGTTTCTTCTTTGCCTGACGTCACGGTGGGCTCGCGTCGCTTTGTCTTTGCTCAGGCCACTCCGGCTTCCGTGTGCGCCCGTGTCTGGATGCCAGGCGTGGGGTTTGCCTCGGTGGCTGCGGCGTAGTCTTGTACGTCTGTAACCCTTCCTGGGCTTTGTTCCGGGGCCCGGTTAGTCTTGGAAACAAGGTGCTCCTCTCAGGTCCTGCTTTTAGGACTTGTGAGGCAGGCCAGGACCTTGCCCAGTTTTGGGCTGGTGTCCCCCCGGCCCCTACCCGTGCCTGTGCTGCGCTCTGGCCTTTGAGCCCAGCCCTGCCTCTCATCCCTGCATGCTTCCTGGCCTGCCCCTGGGTTGATCTCTGCTCGCTGGAGAGCCAAGGGGACTTCTGCATGCCTCTGGATAATTTCCTTCAAACGGAGTCTTCTCTGGTCTAAATAACGCTGTTGAGAGAAAGAGAGATGCAGACACACGCGCGCGCACACACACGTAGCGTTCTGGGTTGTTGTTGGTTTTTTTTAAGATTTTTTAAATTTATTCATTTCACAGAGAGAGATCACAGGTAGGTAGAGAGGCAGACAGAGAGAGAGGAGGAAGCAGGCTCCCCGCGGAGCAGAGAGCCTGATGTGGGGCTCGATCCCAGGATCCTGGGACCATAAAGCTTTGGCTTTAACCCGCTGAGCCACCCAGGCACCCCAACGTTCTGGGTTTTTAATCCTCATGAGGTTTTTTGTTTGTTTGTTTGTTTTTAATTTTATTTGTTTATTTGACAGAGAGATCACAAGCAGGCAGAGAGAGGGGGGGAAGCAGGCTCCCCGCCGAGCAGAGAGCCCGATGCGGGGCTCGATCCCAGGACCCTGGGATCATGACCTGAGCCGAAGGCAGAGGCTCAACCCACTGAGCCACCTAGGCACCCCTGTTTGTTTGTTTTTAATAAATTCTGTGGATCTTTAACAGACCTGGGTGCAAAGCAGAAACTGCTTCCACTCTGTTTCATGTCATATTAAATACTATTGTTTCATCTTATATCCTTAAATGTAACAAGGAAGACAAGGGAGCGCGGCCCTCGGTGCAGTTCTGGGCCTGGGCCGGAGCAGGATGGTCAGATCGGAGGCCGGCCGGCACGTGCCTGTGGGTCTCCGGGGTTCGATTGCTTCACTGTGATGATGTCTGGCTTTACCATTAGGGGAAGCCTGGTGAAGGCTGTACAGGGCCCTGCACTTCTTTTTATCAGTTGAAATTATTTCAAAATAAAAAAGTTGGGGAAAAAAACAACGGAGTAGGTGAGTACGGTCTTTTCTCCCCCAAGTGGATGTCTATGACCGTGGTCCACGAGCGGATGCAGTCTTACCAGAAGTGCCTCAGACTCACAAGCGTGTGGCCCGAGCGGGAGAGCCCCACCTGCCCCTGGTGCCTGTCCCTGTCCGTCCCTCCCGCCTTCCCTTCTCCAGGCCGAGCCTCTGCCCCTTCTCCCCGATGTTTACGTTCCAGCCGCGTTAGTCACCCGACTTGCTGTGTTCTTTCTTTAACTTGGTGTCCTGTCCCAGGAAACTTGGGTGCCGTTCCTGCCCAGCGCCATTCCTTGGCCCGGCGTCCCTGCCTCCCTGGCCCGTTGCCAGCCGCCGTGGCCTATCCCCCCCTGCTCCTCTGTCTCCCACATTGCGCCCGCTGTGTGTGGGGGCCCCAGGAGGCTTTGCAGATTCCGTGTTGACACATGGAGCCCTTCCTGCCTCTTGACTGGGGATGTTCACAAGTGATTCCGGGTGTCTTGGCACGGTCGGGGCACTGTGACTCGCTGTCCGCCCCCCTGCGGCGTGGCCAGCGATGGGCTGTGGTCCTTGGCTTTCTGGTTGATGAACATGCTTTTGAGAAGAAGTCCTTGTTACTGCCTGAAAATGACGCTATGGTTTTTGCCTTGGCTGGATGTAATCTGTGCCAATAACGCGCAGGCCGCGTGGTCTTAAATAACAATGTTTGTAACTTGTGAAAGTATCTGCTCTTTGCACCTACCGGAAGGTGAGAGGTGACTGCGCACTAGGTCAGCACTCGCGCCTCTGTCACTGTGTGCTGCGGGCTTCTTGGAGAAACACTGTCCCCTGGCAGGTGTGAGCAGTGAGTGCTGCGGCGATCTTTCTAGGGAACAGAAGGCCGCCTCTGCCCCAGCGTGTGCTGGCTTCTCTGTTCTCAGCCATCAGAGCTGAGGACGCTGAGGCCTTGGCGAGTGGTTGTGTCGCCATTGGCTGTCGGCTCTGAGGGACGGGTGCTTGTGCGTAGGGCAGTCAGGGGGACCGTGGGCAGGTTCCCTGGGACTGCGTCCTGGCTTTGAAAGCCTAGATGTGCTGCTGTGAGAAGAGAGAAAGGTGTGTGCCTTGTTGTCACCTAACTTTAGAAAATGTGATTCTCTGCATGAATTCATTTTTCCACTGTGGATTTTGTTATTTTTGGCCCACATTAAAAGATAAATTGTCCATCTAAAGTCCAGTATGTTGTAATCAGAAAGGGCTTTACTTAAAACATGTGAATCTGAGGAGTAGTGAGGAAGGCCTGGCACCCCTTTTGGCTTTGGTCAGTATGACAAAGCCTGTTACTGTCACAGCTTGGCTGAGACTATGTCCCTTACCTTTTTAAAGCCAATTGAGAAGGCTGAGATTTCCTTCTCTCCTTTAATGGGATTAGCCAAAATATTAAAATTGGACCCTCCACAGTTTGTTGTAGAGGTTTTGGGATGCTGGGGTAGCTCATGGCCTGGGCAGTAGTGAGAATGACTGAGTGGCACCCATATTGGAGACAGCTCACGGTCCCCAGTTTCCCTGCGATGTGTCTGGGCGGTAGTCCTTCCTGCACAAACCTCCTTTGGGGGCTTGGATGGAGAGAGGGTCTCCTGGAAGGCAGGTGGTGGCAGCCTCACGTTCATGTCGGGCTGAGGCACCAGTCTCTTGCTCCCCTCGGGGTGCCTTGTCCCCATGTCACCCAGCAGCGTGTTCTCCATACGGTCATACCACTACCGGCACCAGGCTTTCTGTTACCAAAATAGGAGGAATGTGCTGGGTGGGCTTGGTTTCTTTCAGAGGCAGTGGCTGATGGATTGTCCTATAGTGAATCTGCCTTTCCGAAGTCTTTGAAAACCTTTGTGTGAAGAAGGCAGACTGGTCCTTTGACCATATTTGTTGTTGGGAGCGGGGCCTCTGGCTTCTCCCTTCTCACTTGGTGGGACCGAGGAGGCCGCTAAGAGCCGCTCCCAGCCCAGCCGCGGGGACTCGTGGGTCGTCTGGGTCTCCTTGGGCCCCCACCCCCCGCGAAGGGGGGACCCGCAGCGGTGGCTGTTGACTTGCAGAAAGGGCTTTCCCCGGGTTGCTGGGCTGGGGGGGCAGGTTGGTCGGGCAGGTGGTCGCGTCGCAGCCAGGATCTTCAAGGGCGTGGCGGCCGTCTGTTGGCCGTGCCCATGCCGCAGATCGGACGCTGTCTGTCCTGGTCTGTAAGCACGGTGGCCTCTCACGCAGCCTTTCTGTGAACCACTGGAGAGCTGCTCTTAGCCATGGGGATTTGGCGCATTCTCTCGAAATCTGTTTGCAGAAAGCATCAGTAAGGGTTAGTTTGTAAGGAGGCCTAGGAAACATTTCGTCTGTTTTCTCAAAAAGCTCCCTGGTCTGATTAGAGAATAATGAAGAGAATGTAAATTTATAAATGCCGCAAAACATCTGTTTTGTTTGTTTAAAACTGGAGAATAAATTGCATTTCTTTTTTTAAAGTGTTTTTTTAAAAGATTTACGTGTTTATTGACTTGAGAGAGTGAGCATGTGCGAGGCAGGGGAGAGGCAGAGGGAGAGGCAGAGGATCTCAGGCAGACCCCTGCTGAGCGAGGAACCCCTGTGGGTCTGGATCTCAGGGGATCACAAGCTGAGCCGAAACCAAGAGTCAGACGCTCGACCGACCGACCGACCGACCGACCTTGCCACCTGGGTGCCCCATGAATTGCACTTCTGAAGGCAGATTGTAAATAGCTTTGACACTTCCAGCTTGCCCTCTCTGCTTTTATTCGTGTCTTGCTGGTGGCCTGCAGGAACAGCCACCCTCCGTCTGACTTGCTGCGGGCGGGCGGGCATTGTTATCATAGCCGGGGCTCTCGTGGGCACGTCCTTCCCTGCCAGTTGAGGACGCAAGCAGGTGGGGGTTTATTGTTTTGTGAAGGCCTCAGGGAAAAACGATCTCGAGTTCCCTTTCTGACCGTTACTATGACCTGGGATCTCCCCCTTCTCTCACACAGACTCTAGCGTGAAAAGCCACCTCTTCCTGGGTTCCCACAGATGCCCACAGCCACACAGGCTGGTGAGCCCCTCGCTCACGGACGTCTGTGCTTCTGGCTGCCGACTGGAGGCATGTTTTTTGCAAGAGAGTGAGTGTGAGGCCGGAGGCCATCTGCTTGCAGTGAGAGGCAGCAAAACATCATTTCCTCTCCCTTTCCAGTTTTATTTATTTTTTTTTAAGATTTTATTTATTTATTTGATAGAGATCACAAGTAGGCAGAGAGGCAGGCAGAGAGAGAGGGGGAAGCAGGCTCCCCGCCGAGCAGAGAGCCGGATATGAGACTCGATCCCAGGACCCTGGGACCATGACCCAAGCCGAAGGCAGAGGCTTAACCCACTGAGCCACCCAGGCGCCCCACCCTTTCCACTTTTAAAGTTGATGGTGTTTCTCCCAGTTTTATTGAGATACAGTCACATACAACGCTGCGTGCGGTCACGGCGCATGGCACAGCGATTGGCTGTGTGTGTTGTGAAATGACCCCCCAGCGGGTTTACCGCGCACCCACGTTCACGGAGTCACCGCTGATTTCTTGTGATGAGTGCTGGTAAGACCGATTCTGCCCCTTTCCCCAGTGAGTACTTTTGTCCTCCCCGACCCCCATCTGTGCCAGTCCCCTATATCTGATTGGTCAGAGGCACCCTTCTCCTTGTTCTGCTCTGGTCTCCGGAGTACACGTTTTGTCATCGTGGTTTCCGTCTGGTGTGTGGAGCTAGGTGTTGTGTTCCGGGTCTCCGCTGTATTTTGGTATATGGGTGACAGCCTCACAGGTCTTGCTGCCTCAGAACCGGTTCGGTGCAGGCCACCCGCACCCAGGGCGGGGGTGTTCCCAGACAGGGTTAGCCTTCCTCACTAGCTGTGTGCTTGGAAGACTTCATCGTCGTCGTCTTTTTTGTTAAAGGATTTTATTTTATTTGAGAGAGCGGGGCGGTGGGGCAGGGCAGGGGAGAGAGAGAGTCAGACGCCACACTGAGAGCAGAGCTGATCTCTCATAACCCTGAGATCATGACCTCAGGCGCCCTGAGGTGTGCTTAGACTTCTGCCGTCGCGTGAACATCCGTCCATCCCAGAGCTCCGGAAGGCCGTGCATGGGCAGCTCCGTCCACCTCGAGGCCGGCTCTCTCTGGGCTTGGCTGGAGGTGGAGTCAGTCCCTTCCCTGTGTGCTCCAGGCCTCAGGGCTCGAGGGCGGGGTGTGAGACGAAGGAGCCTTCCAGCCTTCTTCGGAGGGGAAGAGCCCTCCAGGATTCCCTGATTCTGGATGGGGAGGGAGCCGTTTGGATTCTTACCTCGCCAGTTGGTTTCACTGTTGCGCCTTCTTCAAGGGGACCTGAGGTTGGCAGCTACAAAGCACAGGAAGTTCCTGGGTGGTACGGGTGGGGGTGAAATGTGGTCACCTCCCTGCCTGGAGTCCGTGGACACTGTGATGGGGACAGGAAGGTGGGGATGGAGTAGGATGAGGCCGGGCTCTCCAGGTCTGTGAGGTCTGTGAGGTCTGTGGGATCTGCACATATGCCCGTTCGGTGCAGTTGTGGCCTGGCTCAGATTCCTGGCTTTCGTCTGACTGTGCAGCGGACGTCCATGGGGCCTTGACTTGACTCTGGCTGCCAGGCTCTGCTTGTTCCCGGTGCAGCCTTCTTCCGGGGTCCATTCCTTGCCATGTCATTGCACAGAGGCGTCCTTGTATATGTAGGGGCTGTTGGTATCCCCCACAGGGGCTAGGTGCGCCGCCCCCGCCCCCCCCCCCCCGCTAGTCGCAGCCAGGAGCAAGCCTTTGGATTTCCTAGGGAACTTTTGAGTCTTGTCACTCCTGGTAGATTTCTACTACCTTGCAACTTTTAACCACAGAATAATTGTTTCCTTTTGTGGTTCCTCCCTGTTTATGTTCCAAATGACCTTGGTCCCCATACCCTACTTCTGACCTTAATCAGCACCACAGCATCTCTTGTGCCTTATGTCACAGGCACAGGCACATATTTCCAGGTGGCAAGAGGCTGCTGGTCACACAGTCTTAGCAGCTGCCTGAAGATAAGAAAACCAGAGCCACAGGGCCTGGCCCGAGTTGGGAGAGGGCTTGTGATTTCCCTGTCGGTCCCACTAGGAGCTGTCCAGTGCGGAGTCTGTAACTGAATGCCGACGTCTGAGCCTTTTCCAAAGTCATGGCTCTGTGTTAACTGTGTGGGTCCGCCCACTGGAGACCGAGTGACTGAGCGTAGCCTGTGCTCTGCTTTGCAAGGCAGGAGCTGCACATTCTGTGGCCCCTTGGGACAGATGAAGCATTCCATTCTGGCTCCTCTCTTCACCCAAGCGGGGGAGCAAGGTCAGGATCGTGGGTCCTGGCCGTTTTATACACCAGTGTGGAGCCAGGCATAGCAGACCTGGGCCATGAGTTCCCATGTTGGTGCAGAGAAAGTCTGCTCCTGCATAATGCTCGTAATCTTAAGTGGAGAGGTGGGGAGCCTTGGTTTAGAAACCCAAGCCCCTAAGCAGTGGGTTCGGTGTGATGTCATTTTTGGCTAAAGAAATGCACACCAGGTGGGACGCCTGGGTGGCTCAGTTGGTTAAGCGACTGCCTTCGGCTCAGGTCATGATCCTGGAGTCCCGGGATCGAGTCTTGCATCAGGTTCCCAGCTCCACGGGGATTCTGCTGCTCCCTCTGACCTTCTCTGCTCTCATGCTCTCTCTCTCACTCTCTCTCTCTCAAATAAATAAAATAAAATATTAAAAAAAAAAAAAGAAGTGCACACCAGGGAGCCTGCGTGTCTCGGTCTCTGTTAGGTGTCTGAGTCTTGATCTCTGCTCAGGTCTTGGTCTCAGGTCAGGGTGGCGTTGGGCTGCGTGTCGGGCATGAGCCTTCTTAAAAACAAGACAGAACAAAGTAGGCACAGCCGTGTCTCACTGGGAGGTGTGGATGGTGGGGATCCTCTTTGGTTCGAGTGTCCGTACCATCTCCTTGTTGCGGAGGCACGCTGCTGTCCTCACAGTACGCAGGTGTGCACAAAGACATACGTACTTCACTTCCTCTTCCTTTCCCCAGACCCCTTGAGCGGAGCGTCCAGACCGCAGTGCTGGGGGGCCAGGAGGACGAGCTGGGCCCTGCTTAGCGCTTTACATCAGGTGTTCCCAGTAACTTCTAGTAACTGACAGTGGTGTGAAAGTTGAAAATCCAGACAAGCAAGAGGTATGCATTTGGCATAGTTAGGACTAAATAAACGGCTTCGTTGATTATGTGTCCTTCTTGGTTAGGCTGTAAGGGAAGGACTTGAGGGGAACATAGGCTGCAGTGACAAATTTCCTTTAGTTCTGTTTGGGGCGTCCCCTGCCGTGGCCACTGGCCTTTAATGTTTCTGATGGCTTTGAGCACTCCAGGGGAAGAAGGGAGGAGGTGGGTCAGCACAGACACATGGTCACCTGTCCCAGGCCTCAGGGAGTGCCCCAAAGAATGTACCTTTTCAGTGACTGAGGTGCCCCAAGTGCCACGGCCAGGCCACGGCCCAGAGAGCTTGAATGGCTGCACTGTGGTCACCATGTGAGTGATGCATGGCTCTCAGAGGTCTCCTCTGGCTTTCTCCTGCCCCTGTCACATCTGTTCATGGGGCTGAGAGTGCTCACGGAACACTTGATGATGCAGTCAGTTGGGTGGACACCCCTGCACGTCCCCACACCCCCCCCCACGCGCACACCCACCTGCCCATCCATGACACACCCACACCCCCCACCACGTGCACACCCAAATCCCCTTCAGCCTCAATTGGAGTTGCTGAGGGGCCCCCGTTTCTTGAGATGAGAATGTGAAAGGTGGGTTCAGTGGAGTGTGTCCCCCAGCAGGGCTGTCAGTGGGGCTTCTCTCTGGCTTTGGACAGATGGCCACGGCCATGACAGAGCTGTGTGTACTGTCCTCAGGGCTGCTCGTGGGAGTGCTTTCAGCCGGTTCCATGCTGCTTCTCGGGACTCAGTGGTTCAAGGAAGCGAGTCTGGGTGCAGGGAGCTTTCTCCTCTGCCTCTAACGGTTTCTTCCAGAAGAATCCTGAGGCTCTGCTTCATGGGCCAGCTGAGGACACATGTTCACCTGGAACCAGCTGTCCCGTGCTGCTCCCCGTGTAGCAGTTCCTGTGGCCCCTGCATGCTGTCCCTCACTGGAGATGAAGGTGACACCCCGCCTGCAGGGAGGGGGAGGGTGCTGTATGTGGCGGGTTCCACAGTCTCGCGGAACCTGGGACTTCATGGTGACCATCTCTTTCCTTTTGACCTCTGTACAGGATTAAGTCCGTCTTCCTTTTGGTGTCGGAAAGCGTGTCATGCCATGTGAGTCCCTTGTTCACATAACTAGGAAATCACGCAGCCTTGTGTAAACTAGAATTCTTGTAACACAGCTTTTTGTCGACGGTGTGAGGTTGGGGTGTTTACGCTGGGAAACTCTCGCTTCTTTAGACAGCGTGCCTGTGCTGACAGCTGGGTCTCCCTTCTCGCTGGCCCCTCTCTGGCTCCCGCCCCTGCAGTCCCTTCTTGGACGGATGATGAAGAGTCTGCTCAGGGCCTGGGCCTGGGAGCCCCTTGGCTGGCGCCTGTGCGGCGAGCTGTTCCCTGGAGCCCCTGCTGCGGAGCAGGTCTGTCCGTTCTCGCCACAGTCTTCAGTTGTCGCTGTGTCCCCGACCTCAGGAGTGACTTGCCGGGTGTGGGTCTCGTCATTTCAACGCCAGAACCGTGCTGGTGCCTCTCACTCGGGTGAGAACGGATTTGCCTGATTGCTGCCAGCTCTCTCCAGCGCTCTGTTCCTCTTCCTCCTCCTCCCCTTCCCCCTACCCTCCTCCCCCCTCCTCTCCTGCCTCCCCCCTCAGGAAGGTGGGAGGGCCTGTGGCTCAGTCAAGTGGCCCCACACTTTTCTGTAGGTTTTCTGCAAATGAACCTATGTCCTGTTGATTTTTGTTTTTAAAGAAAAACTTATTTGGCCTTACAGCAAAAATGTTCCCTCTTCACTGCCCAGGGCATCTCCCAGGGTTGGGTGGTGTCCTCAGTGCGGGCCTGCAGGACACCTGTGTTCCCAGAGGCGCTTGCCCCCCAGATGCCTGGAGCTTGTGCTCGTCCACAGCTTAGGAGAAAAGGAGTCAGAAACGCATCATCACTTTGCAACCGGGTTGCCAGAAATAACATCTTTCACGGTGGCTTTCTTGGTAGAAAGGAGGCGTTTGATACATACCCATTTATATTTGGACCTGAATCAGAGCTTGAGCAGCTCAGAGACGCAGAAAATAGAACGTTTGGTGAATAAGGATGAAGGTGTGTGTGTTTAACAAATGAGGATCGGAGACTCTGAGGTGGTAGAAGGTCCTGCGGCACGTTAGCTCCTAAAAAATTGTTTTTGTATTTTCAGAAATTTTAGATGAAAAATCTGTTTCTTAGGAAGTTATCGTTAGTAGTCAGAGCATGCATGGTGGTGACGTCCCGTCCGCCCCTCCCGCCCCCACCTCAGTGCGAGGCCTCTCCTGGCAAGCAGGCGCGCATCTGGTGTCTGCGGGGCTGGCGTCCACGAGAGCCGAGATGGTGAAGGGGTGGCCCTCGGGAGCGTGGCGGGAGCGGCTTCTGGATGTCCCGGCGCGGTCTGCCCGTGTGGGCCCTTCCTGCGGGCTGGGCCTCTGCGGGCTCTTAGCCGCACATCCAGGTTCCGGGGCGTGGTGAGAGCCTGTTGACACGGCTGCTTTTTTTTTTCTTTTTAAATTATCTTATACATTTTTCATTGTGCTTGGAAACTGGTAGTAGACAGTCTATCCCAGAAATTGTTGGGCTGTTAAAATGAGGAAAAAGCCCAAGTGTGCCTCGCTTGCTGAGGTGTGTGTCAGCCTCCTCTCCGACCCTGCCGACGGGGGACTGCTCCTCATACTGCTTCCTGGCTGGTTGGAGGCCACCGCAGGGCCGTCCCCACCATCCAGAAACCAGTCCCAAAGGCTGTGCAGGCATGTCCCAGCTTTGCACATTTTAGGGCCAGCTTTTTAAAGAATGTTAGGGGGCCCGGGTGACTCTCGGTCGGCCCCTTTCGGGCTGTAGCAGAGCTGTCTGACCAGATGCATGCCTGAACTTGGCTGTGGCCTGGACTCCGAGACCTCAGACTCCCCATGTGCCGTCCATACCCTGTGCTACAACAAGGGCCCGGAAGGACTTTCACCTTGACAAAATCCCTCCCCAGTCCCACACCTCCCGCAGAAACATGCCCACAAGGGAAGCACAGTGCCCAGGAGTGTCTTCTCAGTTCCCTAGACTCTGGGTCTGCTCTGCTCTGCTCTCCTGGATGTGGTTGTCGCAGAAGTCGCCCCTGACCACGGCGGGGATGCCTGCAGGTCAGGGCCTGGCGGTCTTTCCACTCGGAGACTCGGGCCACAGGGCGTGCTGGCACTCCCGCTCTTGGTCTCCTGGCTGCTGCTCATTCTGACTGTGTTTGCGCATCACCAGATTATCATCGGGCTTACGGACAGATTCAGGTGTGTGTCTCTCAGGCTGTTAATATTCAAGATCTTTTTGTCTATCTTTGTCTTAAAGCCCTGAGAATATACCATGCTGGTTGATCTTGCTTTATAATGCGATTTCTGTTGTTTTTCTCCTGAATTATCTGCGCCCTAATAACACAGAAGTTTGGTTTACTATCTTTTTAAGCTCTACATTTTGTTCTGTTCTGTGGAAATTGTCACGGTGACGCTTCAGTGCCAGGATCAAGAAAGGGGACGAGCGTTGTTCACCGGGACGGCGCACCCCCGTGTCTGTCCAGCCATCGTTTGTACACGCATTCGGACAGAGGAACCCCATGGTTGTTGCACCTGAGTGTGTGGACGCTTGTCTCCTCCAAGCCTGACCTGGACAGAGGTGCTGAGGTGCTTTCTTTAATCAAGGCTGTGTTGGGGGCTCCTCTCACTGAACAGAAGTGACCTGAGTGACAGTTTTCCCAGGAAGGCCTGCAGAGGTGGCACGGCCCAGAAGGCCCAGGAGGTAGGGAGGCATCTGCCAACACCACCCGTGCTGCCTCGGGCTGTCTCTCTGCCCTCCAGGGCATCTCGCTGGGGAAGGCAGCTCAGAAGGGCCGGCTAGTGAGCGTTGCGAGGCCTGGCTAGCCACAGAGGGCATGGGCGCAGGAGGCCGTGGTTGTGCTCCAGGAGCAGTGAGTTTGCAGAGGCAGGCGGCTGGGAGTTGCTGAGCCCTGCCCTCTCACAGGACTCTTTTGGTGAAGAGAATACTAGGATCAGTAAGCAAAAGACCTGGTTGATTTCTGCTAAAATACTGTACCTTTGGTGGGTGCCTGGGTGGCTCCGTTGATTAACTGACAGACTCTTGATTTCGGCTCAGGTCAGGATCTTAGGGTCATGGGATCCAGCCCCACGTTGGGCTCTGTGCCGGACATGGAGTCTGCTGGAGATTCTCTCCCTCTCTTTGCTTCTCCCCCCTCCCTCTCTTAAAAACTAAAAAAAGACTACATATTTGCAAGCCTGTAGTAAAGTTCTTATTTATTTATTTTTAATTTTTAAAAAAAATTTATTTATTTATTTCAGAGAGCATGAGAGGGGAGAAGGTCAGAGGGAGAAGCAGACTCCCCGTGGAGCTGGGAGCCCGATGCGGGACTCGATCCCGGGACTCCAGGATCATGACCTGAGCTGAAGGCAGCCACCCAGGCGCCCTGTAGTAAAGTTTTTAAAAAGAGTTTTTATGCATAAGGGACATATCTAAAGGATAAGGGGGAGGGGAGAAGGTGAAGGAAATTACCAGGAAAATAATTATTTAAAAGTTTTGTCTTTTGCAACATTGAGGCCCCCCGCCCAAGCTTTGTCCAGGCGCAGGCAAGCACAATCCTGTTAACAGTCCCAGTTTGTCCCAGAGCGTCTGGGGTTGTTTTCCTTGCCTGTAGGCTGGGTTTTTCTTTCCTTGAGTACTGGTTGGGTCTTAGTGCTGCATTCATTGTCTGTAGATCTCAGGTTCTCCCAGCTCATCCCAGATACTAGCAGCACAGGCATCTGAACGAATAGTCCAGTAGCACCCCTGGCTCATCGGGGTTCAGAGGAAAGAGATTGGCAGAGAGGAGGTGAGGGTTTGGGGAGGGAAGGCATGGGACAGAGGCAGCATTAGGGAAATTTTCCAAATCAAAGCAAGACTTGAGGGGCACCTGGGGGGCTCAGTCGGTGAAGCACCTGCCTTCAGCTCAGGTCATGATCCCAGGGTCCTGGGATCGAGCCTCACATGGGGCTCTCTGCTCACCGGAGAGTCTGCTTCTCCCTCTCCCACTCCCCCTGCTTGTGTTCCCTCTCTTGCTGCATCTCTCTCTCAAATAAATAATTTTTTTTTTTTTTTTAAAGCCCAGTTTCAGCAGTCACTAACTAGTTTTGCCAGTCTGGTTGTATCTGTTCCCTTCCCTGCTTATTTGTGTCTTTGTTTCCTTTAAAAATGTTTAGTTTTAATATTTTCAAGTACGTCTCAGGCTTCACGTCATGGTACTTGTGCACACTCGGCAGTGTCTCTAGCAGTTGGACGCTGCAGAAGAAGCCTTGCCTGTGTTTTTCTGGTGGTGCCTGGTTCAGGCAGCTGGTGCTCACGCCCGTCCCTGGAAGACCGCTACCCGCCTCACTCCTGGGCAGGGGCTCGGCCTCCAGGGGCCTGTTGCTTGGGCTTCCTGCAGGTGGCTCCCCCCACCCTCCTGATGGGAGGTGGGGGTGGTACTGTGTGGTTGTGGGTGGTTCCCTCACCCTCTCCACAGAGGACAGCGCTGTGTGGCTTCTTCCGTAGGCCTGGAGCATCCTATAGCACGTCTCGGTATGTGCCTGCTTGTTCTTTTCCTCCTGAGGTGTAAATTCTACTGGTAACGTTTCACAGGATTGACTGTTGAAAATTTTTTTTTTTTTTAAGATTTTATTTGTTTATTTGACAGACAGAGATCACAGGCAGGCAGAGAGGCAGGCAGAGGGGGAAGCAGGCTCCCCGCGGAGCAGAGAGCCCGATGCGGGGCTCGATCCCAGGACCCTGAGACCATGACCTGAGCTGAAGGCAGAGGCTCAACCCGCTGAGCCCCCAGACACCCCAGTTGAAAATCTTTCACGTGAGGGTCAGGTCTTCGGCATTGTGATGTTTTCCTTTGACGCAGGAACCAGTGGGGAGGCCCTTGGGCTCAGTGCAGACCGTGGCTAGAGGCCCTTGCTGTCTGGTTCCGACTTCAGAGAGCGTCAGTGGGACTTCGGCCTGGGCGGCTTAGTTGGCTGAGCTTCTGACTCTTGATTTTGGTTTGGGTCGTGATCTTGGGGTCGTGGGATCGAGCCCCACATCAGTCTCTGCACTGGGTGTGGGTTCTGTTTGGGATCCTGCCCCTGCCCCCGGCCCCACGTGGGCTCTGTCTTGCTCGCTCCCTCAAGTCATAAATAGTGGTTCTCGATGAACCAGCCTTTGATGTTGTGTCACGGGCCAGAATGTAGGAGACGGGCGTCCTGATGGCTTCGTGTCCTGGCTGCTCCTGTGCTGCCTTCCCTGGGCAGTGTGCCTGCTGCCGGAGCCAGCTCTCGGTTTCTGTGGGAGAGCCGGGCTGGGCGGGGGGCTGGGCGGGGGAGGACGCGCCGGCCGCCCCGCCCTCCCCGCCCTCCCCCTCCCACCTGTTTGGGGGCTGCTGGTGTGGCGCGGGCCCCGAGCGTCGGCCTGTCCCCTTGTAGAGCCCCTTCTTGGGGCAGGCGCACACGTGTCCAGCCCTCGCTCCCCTCCCCTCCTGCCCCCAGAGGAGCTCTGCTGCCCGGGCTGGGAACCAGTGTCCCGTGTCTGTCGCGAGGGTGGGCTGGGCTGGAGGAAAGCTGTGACATTGACAGTGTTCGTCTGTTTCTTAGGGTTAGCTCAGTCAGGTGTCCTGCTCCATGCTGCCCTCTCTGTGAGGTGTTTTGTGAGTATCTGTGACAGAGTTCTCGGGAAATGGAAGTTCCTGTCTCTCCCCTGGTGGGAGCACAGGCACGCCTGCTGGTTCTTCTGGGACGGATTTTAATTCTCAGTAAGTCTTACTGGTCACAAGATCGGCAACCCATAGGGTCACTGCCAAATGTGTTTTCTCCAGGAGGGAGCCTGGAGCCTGGAGTTGGGCTGAGCAGCCGCGGGGTCTCAGGGCCAGCGGGCAGCACAGGGAGGGTCCTTACCTGGTCCTTCCGAGGGTGCGTGCAGGTCTGCCTGGAAAGCAGGACCGTGTGCGGGAGGCTGTGCTCAGCAGGGCCTTGGACCAGAGTCATGGAACCCTTACTCAAGATGGATGGCAGATCCCCTTGGTTCATCCTGTCTTCTCATTTGGATCTTGCAGGGGAAGGAGTGAGGTCAGGTGGGCGAGGGCCGGTGGGCCCCGCAGCCGGGTGACCTGTGGACATCGGTGGACTCGTGTTCATTAGTAGGAGGCAGTAGGACTTGTGCTCAGGGCAGACGGTGACCTTGGTGTGAGTTGGAGGAGTTGGCTCCAAGCCTCCCGAGTATCGGAATGTAGGAGCCGTTTACCATTTTGCCTGATGTGACTGCGTGGAAGGCTTCTGGAGGTCACTGCGTGCACAGTCCATACTGCACCGAGGATGTTGCTGGGCTCCAGGGTTATGACAAGGCTGGTCCTGGAGAGGTGCCGGCAGGCCACTGCTCCCTCGGTGGGGAGGACACGGGAGCCGCTGATTGTGGCCTGTGGCCTCTTGCAGGAACTTCTCCCTGTGGGCCCCACACCTAGGTCCCACTTCCTCAGGGCTGCGTGGCTGCCTCCACACCGGGGGCCCCTCAGCCTGAGGGTGTTGAGCCCTGAGTAGAAGAGCCATGTCTGCCGTGGTGGACGGGGGGGTTTGGCAAGCCAGAAGCTGTACTGAGTATGGCGCCCCACCACCGAGCCCTCTCCACAGCCCTGACGGGGACGGCCCCGTCTTTCCCTGCTGCCTCTTCCTGCACTGGACTCTAGAAGAGGTTGGCGTTGCGGTCCTGCGGACGGGGCCCTGTCTGGGATAGGCACTCGCCTGCAGGTTGGGGTGGACATGGCCTAGCTCCCTTGCCTTTTTTTTTTGGTCTCTTGGTTTTCTAAGTCACACACAGGTTGCCTCATGTTTGCAGTGGTAACATTTTGTAAAACACCGGGCATTACTACAGCCGGGAGGGAGGGATGTCGGGTGGAAGCGCCGCCTCATCTTACGCCCATTGGCCCCGAGCGGCCTCTGGGGCTGCCTGGCTTGAGCCCGGCTCTTCCCCGCCACGATCGCTCTGTGGTTCTGTGTGACCTGCAGCCACGAGCCTGCATCTGTGTCTGTGGCTCTGCCCCTTCCGGACGTCTCACGGAAGCAGAGCACACTGCGTGGGGCCTTCTGTGTTCGGCGTCTTCCGCCGGGCTTCATGTTTGCAAGGTTCGTCCGGGTGGTGACGGGTGTTGGTACGTCCCTCCTTCCACGGCTGAGTCCCCTGGGTTGCGTGGAAGTGCCACCGTCTGTCTCCGTTCACCCGCCGGCGGACGTCTGCGTTGCTGGCTTCCCTTGGCCGCGGTGAACGGTGCCGGCTGCACGTGGTGGACACGTTCACGCTTCTCTCTGCCAGGAGTGGGATCGCTGCGCTGCTTCCTGTGGGGATTCTGGCCTCGTGTGTCTTCTGGAAGAATCTCTTGTGGTCGGGGTGCTGTGTGTGTTCTAGAACCTGTTGCCAGGGTCCCTTGCAGCTTGTGGGGAGACGAACGGGCGCCCTCTTCCTCTCCCGCCTGGTGCCCACATCTGGACTGACGTCCTGCCAGCAGACAGCTGTCCGCTCCCCTCAGGGAGACAGGAGGGCCTGCTGCTACGGTCCTTCCGCCCCCTTGCTCTGTGATCGTTGATTGTCCTGTACTTTCCTTGAGAGCAAGAAGTTAGGGAGCCAGAGAAGGTGCTGCGCAGAAAAGCCTTGAAGAGATGGGTTCGGTCGAAGCGGTTGGAAGCCAGCTGGGTCGGGAACTTAGCGCGCGAGAGCCAGCCCGAGACCGGGCGAGCGGAGGTCGCGTCTCACTGAGCGGACACCGGGATCGGGGACCTGCCCTTGGAGCCTGAGGTGGCGCGGCGGTGAGACACACACGGTCCGTCTGCTGCCTTCCGTATTGAATGAAACGAAAAGGGCGTAAAAGGGACATTTAGCTTTGAGCTACCGTTTGTTTCTTTAGGCTCATTTCAGAGCGCGTGAGCGTGAGCTGGTGGGACCGCACAGGAGCGGGGAGAAGAACTACATCCCCGCTGGGCACGTAGCCGAAGGACGCGGGGCTCAGTCTCAGGACCCTGTGGCCTCGACCTGAGCTGAAACCCAGAGTCAGATGCTTCACCAGCTGCACCACCCAGGGGCCCCTTGAGTTACTGTTTTAATGTTGTTTTCCTCAAATGTGACTGGTTTTAACCCAAAATACAGCGTGTATATCTAGGAGGCATTTCTAAGCACGAACCCCTTTCCCCAGCGCTTACCTTGGGGCCTCTGGAGGGGGCGCCTGCCCGTGTCAGGACAGGGCCTGGCCGGGGTGGGTGCCGGGGGCGGGGGCCGCGTGCGCACGGGTGGTCCCCAGATGTAGCGGGACGAGGGGTATGGAGCCTGTCCCAGCGTCGTGAGCACACTGCAGCATTTGCCTTCTGTGGCCCCTAGAAACAGGTGGACAAGTCAGGCTGGGGAGGGGCCAGGTCAGAGGAAGGGGGGCTGAGGGGCGCCGTGGGCTTCTGAGCGTTTACTGGGATTGTTGGAAAGCTGTAAGCCACATCTGGGTCCCCTGGGTGGTTTTGGAGCTGAAGCCACATCTGGGTCCCCTGGGTGGTTTTGGAGCAGTCTCGGGTTTGGCTCTGAGCAGCCGGGGCTGGCTCCGCAGGAGAGGGGGCGTCTGGTGCTGCCTGGCCAGCGGGAACAACAGGGAACAGAGCTGTTGCCCGTGAGGACGACTCCGCCCTGTGAGAGTGTCAGGCCCACACGCCTGGCCATTCAGAGTTGGGTTAGGGGATGACAGCAATATGGGAATCGCGACCTGCGTCATTGCACGGTCCCTGCTCCTCCTCAAGGCGGCACAGAGAGGCATTGGGCTCCCAGGGAGTCCCAGGTGGAGGGACTGGGAGAGGCAGAGGAGGGCCACGGGGAGGGGCATGGCTGTGCCCCCATAGGGCTGCCTGCCAGCTGCGGGCACACCGCAGACTGTGTCTGCCTGACCAGAACGCTGGCGGGGGCTCCCAGGGCTGTCGGGACCTGTCCGTAGTAGCGGAACCTGCAGATGGCTTTGCTGTACGGTCCTTTCCCAGCGCCTTCCTCCTGGGGCCCGGGCCCTATGTGCCCCACACAGCCAGCTCCGGGGAGCTGCTCTGTGACACCAACGTCTTGGGTGCTGTCCGGCTCAGTGCACTGATGGCCTGTGACCATGTGCCAGCAGCATGTGACACCTGTGCGGCAGGGAGGCGCTGGGGGGCTGCGGTCTCTGGCAGCAGGCAGGCTGAAGCCAGTTGTTGCGGAAGACGGCTTCTGCTGGGAACGGCCCGAGCGCCGCCCTTCCTCCAGCGAGCACACCTGCTTCTCTGCTGTTGGGTGCTCGTGGGTGTTGGGGTAGGTGGTGGTTGCTTTTGTGTGTGTGTTTGTTTTAAAGATTTTATGTACTGGGGGCGCCTGGGTGGCTTAGCTCTTAAGCATCTCCCTTTGGTTCAGGTCATGTTCCCAGGGTTGTGGGATCGAGCCCGGCATCGGGCTCCCTGCTAAACGGGGAGTCTGCTTCTCCCTCTCCCACTCCCCCTGCTTGCGTGCCCCCTCTCACTGTGTCTTTCTCGTCAAGTAAATAAATAAAATACATAAAAAACGGTTTTATGTAGTTATTTGCTAGAGACCCAGCGAGAGAGAGCACACAAGCAGGGGGAGTGGGAGAGGGAGAAGCAGACTCCCCGCTGAGCAGGGAGCCCCATGTGGGGCTCCGTCCCAGGACTCCGGGGTCATGAACTGAGCTGAAGGCAGACGCTCAGTGACTGAGCCCCCCAGGCGCCCCTGTTGGTTGCTTTTGAAAGTGAGTTTCAGAAAGCCCTGTAACTGCTTCTGTATTGCACAGTGTCCCTCAGCACAGCTGAGAACTGCCCATGAGGTTCAGCCCCCCACCCCCAGGGCCACTCCGGGATATTCTCAGTCAGAGAGTGGTTGCATATCTTTGTTTTGCATTTTCTCTAAGTAATTTAGTTTTATGGCTCTGTCATGGGGATTCAACACAGGTCTTTGATGAATTTACTAAATTTAAATGGAAATGTCATTAAGCAAGTGATACTAGAGAATATATGTAGCACACATGTATATTATATTTTGTGTTCGTATTTAATTATTTGGCACACTGGTCAATAATTAAGCATACATTCACCAGATTCACAAGAACGTGTTATTACCAAACAGAATCTGAGGTTTCTGAAGTTGCATTTTTTGAAAAGCTTTATTTATTTGAGAGAGAGAGAGAGTGAGTGGGAGGGGCAGAGAGAGAGAGAGAATGTCTTAGGCAGACTCCATCCTCAGCAGAGACAGAGCCCGACACGGGGCTCGATCGCACGACCCTGAGACTGGGACCTAAGTCAAAACTGAGAGCCGGACGCTCCGCCGACTGCGGTGCCCAGGCGCTCCTGAAGTTCCAACTATGGATCTTTTCTCCAGCAGTCAGTTGCCCACTCTGGAAGTCCCCCTTCCATGAGATCTTTCAGCTGCTTCAAAAATTCAGTCCGCCAACAAAATCGTCAACCCTGGTGGGGCTGTTAAAAGAAGAATTGAACTAAATCATCTCTTAGAAAGGACTGCAGTGTCCAGAATCGGGTAGAGCGGATAGTGGAAAGGAGATTGTGACACTTTAATTAAATCTCGGTTACTTTGACTTCCAGACTTGGTGCTTATTGAAAGAAGTTTCCTGGGGTGCCTAGGTGGCTGGCTCCGTCGGCTGGGGTCTGCCTTCGGCTCAGGTCATGATCAAGTCCCGCATTGGGCTCCCTGCTTCTCCCTCTCCCCCTGCAGCTCCCCCTACTTGTGCTCTCTTTGTGCTCTGTCAAGTAAATAAATAAAATCTTAAAAAAAGAACAAATGAAAGAGGTTTCCCAGCATCCTCCAAAAAGTTTGGGAATAAATCTTGGAATGTCATTTTTGTGCTAAAATTTGAAAACCAACATGGTGTTTTTTACTTTGGTTCATACTAAAGGATTTCACAAGTATTCAGCATTTGGTTCTTCCCTGGGGGCCATGCCCACGCCCAGCATTTTGGGTGCAGCAGAGAAGCAGTATGATGAGGCGGTGGGCGGGGCTCACTTCAAGGAGCCTGGTCGGGCCTGTGCCACAGGGGGACTCCGCAGCCTCACAGGGAACGCGAGGTGCGTCAGGATCTGACTGTACTCAGTTTTAGGGGCAAAATGGAGGGAGGGGGATATTTGGAAGAAACATAGGCCTAAAGGCAGTGCTGTGTTGGGGACTAAATGTGTGTTAGGTAGCATCCCCCAGTGTTCACAACAGCCTGGGTCCTGAACGAGATGTGTACCGGTTAATTGCTGCACAACCACAGAGAACCTGAGTCTTAAAACTGCAGTGATTCTGTTCCCTGGGTGTTTTTCTCTGGTCATGTTGGGGTCATTTGTGAGGTGTCAGTCCGCCGGCGGGTTGGTCCAGGCTTCCCTGTGGGCACGGGAACCCTCACGGGGTGCCAGGGAAGGAGGCTCCCTCCATGGTGGGTGAGCTGGGAATCTCGTGGCTCGGTACCCAGTCTGCACGTGCGTGTGAGGCGAGTGTGTCCGGTGAGTGTGCCGTGTTAAGCTGTGAGCTGGTTTTGATTACAGAGGTTGCATCTGAACTTAGTAAAATGAGAAGAAAATTTGGGTTCATTTTCCTAAATTCTAGAGAGAGAATTTTGAACTACCTAAGTTGCTAACTTCAGAGATTTTAAAACTTTGTGTGACCAAATCTTAATCCTTGCCTGGCGTTTAAGCATAAGTAGCAAATTTGTCGGTGTCACTCAGTCATAGGGTGAGTTTAGAGAATGCTTTGGATTATAGAGTGAAGCAAAAAACTGGCATGAAAATTCTACATATTTCTGACCAGAATTCTTCAGCTCGGAAGTATTTATTGTGTGTTTTTAATGAATACAGTGGGTGTGCTCTCCCGCTGGGATGTGACTCACCTCTCCGGAGTGTGCGCTACGTTTCACTCTGGCCTCAGTGTTGTTGCACTTGATTTTCTAGCCGGGCATTGCAGGTTGATCTTAAGACGTTGCCCTCGGTGCTGATGGCTGAGCCTTCTTGTGGGTGTTTCCTGGCTGATACTGTGTGGACCGTTGCAGTTTACCCTAACCACAGACGACCACGCGTGTTGGTGCTTTCAGGGTGCACCTGTGCAGCACAGACAAGACGAGGAAAGCCCCAGTGTCGGAGTGGCATTAGGACAGCTTGGTGCTTGGTGGGGCTCGGTGGCTGGCTCACTGCCCTGAGGATTTTGCTGCGGCTCGGAGGGAAGTGTGGCTGGGCTTTTCCCCGACCTCTCCCTGGCCCCCGTGCCGGGGCCCACATCCCCGCGTCACCCTGTTCCTTGCTGCCTGGGTGGGCTTCCTGGATTTTGAGGGGTCCCGAGGGAGAGGGCTGAAGTAGTGACTTTTGGAAGGCAGAGAAGATTCCCACCCGTGTCAGGAGCAAGCTTTCAGACTTAGCGGAAGAAACACAAGTCCCGAAGGGGCAGCTGAGGATTGGGACAGAGGGGTCTTCCCGGGACGCTGGAGGCTGAGGCAGGGCAGGCAGAGAGAGACTTGGAGGCACCCCCTGCAGGGGGGCGCAAGGAGCCCGCGTGAGAGCGGCTTTGCGGGGAGGCCCCCCGGGTCATGCTTCCCTTTGCAACTGAGCACTCAGGCCCGGAAGGACCGAGGTGTTCTGCTGAGGTCCTTCTCGTGGGCAGGAATAGGGGCTGTGGTGGGTGCCGGTCCCTGCCGGTTCTCTGCGCCAGGCCACGGAGTGTTGGTGGCAAGATTCTAGACTCTGTGCCGTTGATTGCATCCGGAGTGGAGCGATTCCGGACGCGCCGCAGTTCCTGACATTCCTGCCACGTTGCCAGTGTGTCCAGAGGGGACGGTGGTTCCTGAAAACACCGTCCCTGGCTCACGCACGTCTCAAATTAGATCTGTGGCCTTGAATGTTTTAAATATTGTAAAGCGTAAGGTACACAGTCCTCACAAGTCCATCACACAGGAGCTCAGTGCCGCGCCTCCAGATGTGCTACCACCTGATGAAACACGGGACGCTGTTGTCTTTAGGTTTTGTGCTTTCCGGAGGAGCTGGTGAGTGCTCTCCTCCCTCCCTTTCGGCCTCAGTGGAGAGCAGGTTGGCCCTCTCCTGCTGCTGCTGGGGAGAGGCTGGAGGTGAGCTAAGAGTAGCTCCGCTCCTGGCGGCAGATTCAGCGCGGAGAGGCGTGGGGCGGGGGCGGGGGAGGCAGGACGGGTGCCGGCAGGAACAGCCGTGGCCGGTGGCCAAGCGGCAGGAGCAGCTCGGGGGTCTTTGCTGAGGCCCCGGGGGTCCGCCTCTCACTTGATGCTCCAGCGGGTGGGTTGTGGGGAGAACGGCTTCCATGGGACTCCTGCATGGTCTTCACTAAAAAGAAAAAGGGAATCTTGACCCCTCTGCGCCTGGCACTTGTTCTGTGGGGGCACCGGTGGAGTGTGGAGGGCCGGGGCACTTCTGAGGTCTCGCTGTTGTCACTTAGACGAGCACGTGGGCAGTGACGGTCCCGGGAGCTCTCATTCTGCAGCACAGGCCGGCTTTGCTCAGTAGGAACCGGTAATGTGGCCTCCGTGTGACGGACTTGGGTCTTGTGGTTGTCGGTGCCCTTTCTCCTTCGTGGGCCGATTGGTGACGGCTCCGATGGTGCTTGCACACAGAAGAGTGACGTCGCTACCGTCGTGGGATTCCCGCGGGCCACGTGGGCGGGGCCGCAGCCACCAGTCTCCTGTGTCGTGTTTCAGCATTCTGTCACAAGATGGAGTGGATGGCGTCTGGATCTTTACCAAACTAGGCATCCTTACCAACAGACGTTAAAATGGCTCTGAATAGTGTTCCAGAATCTTCAGCCAGAAACCCGCACACGAAAGCTGCGGCTGAATCTTGAAGTGAGCGGAGCAGAGCTCACTGGCACGAGGAGAATGACGCCCCACGACTGGCTCCTGGCTTTCTTGTATCCGCCACCAGTGCCGTTTCGGCCCCGGGCAGTGTGCGCACGGGCACTCCTGAGCCCTCTTCGTGCTGAGCTGCGGGAGGCAACCCGGGTCAGAGCCGTCGAAGCCACGCTGCGGTGCGGGGGAGCGCGCTGCGGTCCGTTGCTGGGGTCTGCTCGCTCTTCCTTCTCCGGCCTGGACGCTAACCGCCAGGACTCGTTTTTCGGGACGCGTGCCGGACGAGTGTGCAGTGTTGGCAGAGCCACCTCCTGAGTCCCTGGGGCTGAAACCCGGAGTCCCTGAGTCCCCAGGACGGAAACTTCTGGAATCTTTTGGCTCTTTGCTTTGGAGAATGTATGTATAGATTTCCTGTTGGTCAGATGGCAGTCTTAGGAAGCTCACAAGTTTTGGTGTTGTGTGTGTTCCTTATTTTTCTGAGCCCATTTGAAACAGACCCTCTGAGTAAGGCCCACATGACCGTGGAGGGGACGGAGGGGACGGTCCTACAGAGGTGGTTGTGCTCAGCGGGTCCCAGTAACAAAGGCACTTGTCTGCCTTGCTCTTAGCACTGTTGCTAAGCGCACACATTGATAACGTGAACTCTAGTGTGTGCCTTGGAAATGCTGCTGGGGCTGCGCACTTGGTGATGGGCCGCACAGGGCTGGGCGGGCACAGCCGTTCCCCATGGGATGTGCACGCCGCCACCGTGGTCTTTAGAATGGCTGCACCTTTGACCCATGACATCTGGGGCCTCAGTTTCTCCCTTGTTAAAACCAGGGAGGGAGTCGGTGTTCCTGGGATCTCTGTCCACGTGGATGTTCCTGGCGGTGCTTGGGGAGGGCACGTAGGGCCTGGTGAGGTGTGACCTGGAGACCCCAGAGGCCCCACGTTTTTAAAGATGGGTTTCAGAAAGGAAGCACGGGAGTTGCACCACTTTGGAGTTTTGAGGGACTTAGTACGTTTCGTTCCTTTGACCCCGGTGTTGTTTACAAAAAGAAAAGAAGAGAAAAAGACAAGAAAGGTGCCAATGGAGCACCTTGCGCTCGGGCCCCTAGTGTCCCAGCCACCTCCTCCCATCCAGCCTCGATCTCTGCTGCGCCCTCTGACCTGCTCGCCTGCTCCCCCCAGTCTAGAAGCGGACCTCCCTGATCCCCACACCAGTCAGCAGAGGTGCCCCCACAAGACCGTCACGCGCAGAAACAGCTCTGCCCCTTAGAGTTGCCGGGGGCCCTCCGGAGCCGCGTTCGGAGGGGCCCACTGCAGCGGCCAGGTGTGGCTCCCCGGTTTGCTCTGTGCTGGGTACAGCCCCTTCCTGGCTTCCCGCCAGGGTCACCTTGTGAGAGCCTGGGGCCACAGTGCCCTGGCATGGGTGCAGAAGGCCTGCGTGTGCTCCCATGGCTGCTGGGATTGGGCTGAGAGGAGGCTGGGTCCGTGTCAGCTGGCTTGCGGTCGCCCGTCTCTCCCGCGTCTCCGGGAGTCTCATTCCTCCAGGGGCCTCGCAGGAGCGCAGCCACTCGCTGAGCATGGTGTCCTTGAGGGTTATCGGAGTTGGGTGTCGGGATGTCCTTTCTTTCTAAGGCTGGGGGTACTTCTTGTGTGTAAACACCGCGCGTGCATTTGTCTGTCGGTGCGGGGTTGGGTCTCTTTGTGTCCCGGCTGCCGCTCTTGACGCAGAGGTGCGTGTGGCCGTGCAGACATCCCTTTGGGGCCCTGCTTTCGTTCCTTTTGGGCGTCGACCTGGACATAGGCCGGCTGGACCCACTGGTGTCGCTCCAGATTGGTTTCCCGGCGACGCCGCACAGGGGCCCCGTTTCTCCACAGCCGCGCCGGCTTGGGCCCCTGGAGGTGCCAGGGGGTCGCGACACATGGCCCGCGGTGTCTCTCTTCCCTTGGAGCCTGGGGCGCCCTCCACCAGCCGGCCTCTCGCCTGCGAGCCATCCTGGGTGTACCTGGAGACGGTCACCCCATCACCCACCCCTGCCCTTAGCAGGTTTGTCGGGGCCGCCCCTCCCGGGGCCTTACGCCCTTCCAAAACAGGTCACGTCTGGACTGTTGAGAATCAGTAATAAATAATTATTTCAAAACAAATAGTTTTAATAATCTTAATTTTTTATTATTGTAACAATTTTTTAGTTTTAAAAAAATTATTTTAATCATTCTTTTTAAACAGACTGTCCATTGTTTGCAGCCTGTAAACATATTTGTAGGAAGGTAAGGAGCATGACTTTGAGACGGAAACACCGGCTTTTGTGGTGAGCGCCGGCCGCCATCCCGGCTGTCTGCTTGCTTTCTGCCGCACGCGAGGGTGACGGGAGGTGGCCGGGCACCGCCCGGTGGGGACACCCGCCGCAGCCGCGGAGGCCCTTGGTTTTCCTTGAGGTTCCATGTCTCATGCTTTCGGGAGGGAGTCGCGTACAGCCCTGAGCCCGGTGTCCCCAGCTAGCAGGTGTTTCCTCTTCACCGGGGTCACGGGCTCCCTTCTCGATTCCACGTCACATTCCACAGGAGGACTCCATGTCCGGCCGAGGGGAGCGCGAGCGCCCTGTGAAGAGGCGACCGCCTTCCCTGGGGCGCGCGGTGGCTTAGTCCGCTGAGCGTCCGACGCTTGGTTTGGGCTCAGGTTATGGTCTTGGGTTGTGAGGTGGAGCCGGGTGAGGCTCTGTGCTGCATGGGCTCTGCTTGCCCCTCTTCCTCTGCCCTTGAGCGCTCACTGTCTGCCTCTCAAATAAATAGAATGTTTTTTAAAAAATAGAAAGTAATGCGGTGTCTGGGGGGCTCAATGGGTTAAAGCCTCTGCCTTGGGCTCAGGTCATGATCCCGGGGTCCTGGGATCGAGCCCCGCGTCGGGCTCTCTGCTCAGCGGGGAGCCTGCTTCCCCCTCTTTTCTCTGCCTACTTGTGATCTCTGTCAATTTTTTTTATTTTTTTAAAGATTTTTATTTATTTATTTGACAGACAGAGATCACAAATAGGCAGAGAGGTAGAGAGAGGAGAGGCAGCAGGCTCCCCACTGAGCAGAGAGCCCGACGCGGGGCTCGATCCCAGGACCCCGGGATCATGACCTGAGCCGAAGGCAGAGGCTTTAAACCACTGAGCCACCCAGGCGCCCTCAATGTGTGACTTTAAAGTTAATGTTGGTATAGCAGTCCCATTTGCTCATACATGGCTCTGAGTGGAAGAAACGGTGAGTGCAGGGGGCCATGATGAAGGCCCCCGTGCCCATGGGAACAGTGGCATGCGCAAGGCTGGGCTGCAGACACTCCCAGAAGCAGGTGAACGCCGCATTGATAGGGCTTTTACTCTCATACTGGGTCAGTTGTGGACAAGGGCCAGCACCGGATGCTTCTTTGCTGAGGGCTGGGAGTGACTGGTGGAGAGGCTGCCACTGGCTTGGTCTTTGGTGGTGGCCCTGATAGCCATGCAAAACCTTCCTGGATGTGCCCCTCTGGGCCCAAGAGGTGTCCTGCTGCTCACTGAACAGCACAGAAAGAGCATGTTTGTCCGGGGCCACACTGGGGGTGCTCCCTACCAGCAAGCAGTGGGAAAGGCCTTCTCTGAGCCTGGACACCTGGCCTTGACCCTGGCCTGAACACCTCGCCAGGACCCTGACCTTATCTCCAGCCTGGACACATGGCCTGGACCTGGCCTGGACCCCGGCCTGGACACCTGGTCTGGACACCTGGCCTGGACCCTGGCCTGGACACCTGGCCTGGACCCTTGCCTGGACACCTTGTCAGGACCCTGGCCTTGACCCCGGCCTGGACCCTGGTATGGACACCTGGCCTTGACTCCAGCCTGGACACCTGGCCTTGACCCCGACCTGAACCCTGGCTGGACACCTGGCCTGGACCCTGGCCTCAGGTGTGGCGCCTGCTCCACCATTATGAGGCATAGTACATCCCTAGGACACCTTGTTTCAAGCTTTTTCTGCGAGAAAACAGCTCTCTTGAGGCGCCCTCTGCACACTGCACAGTTCATCCTGTTTGAGTAGTCTTCGTTGTGTTCACGGACCCATGCGGCCAGCACCACACTCCGTTTTAGGAGGCTTTCATCACCTCAGAAGGAAACCCGGGCCCTGTGGTCATCACTGCTCCTCCTGTCCCCACCGTGGAGCAGACCACCGACCTCCTCTCTGTCCCTGTGGATTTGCCTGTTCTGCACCTTTCATATTCTGGAATCCTGGACCGTGTGGTACCCAGAGAAACCTGTGCACGTGTGCCTGTGGGACGGCAAAGACAAAGAACCCACATGTCTGTGATTGAGCGTGGAACACATTAAAGAGGTGATGTCAGGTGCTGCCTTCGAAGGCCGGGTGTGCTCCTGGCAAGCGAGACCGCGCGCAGGGTGAGGCCTGGCTGCTCAGCTTGGTCCGTGCCGAAGGCTGGGCGGCGCCCTGCAGGGGTCAGCCTCCCGCCCACCCCGAGCAGCCATGGGAACTGTACTCACGAGTCTTCTGGAGGAGCTGTGCGCATGTCCCGGTGTGCCCAGCACTGGAGCTGCCCTTTGCCCACGCCTGCTGCAGCTGTTAACCCAGACAGGGCATGGGGCACCCCCATTCCCAGCTCCCTCCAGTCCTTGCTTACAGGTGTTGTCCTCCTGTCCTCCAGACTTGCTTTGGGAGGGGTGAGGGGAGTGACCTCGTCAGCATGCAGACTTGCTGTCCTGTCCCGCCTTTACGAAAAAAGCCAATCCCGCATTTAACGCCAGCTGCCACCCCATTTCTTTGCTCTCCTTGACAGCAGAAGTCCTCTTACAGAGACGGTCATACTTGGGGTCTCTCTAGCTTCCCCACTCTCTCTTTCTCAGAGTTACTGCGACATCATTTAAATAGTGGAATGCAGCAGTGGTAAGTGTGCAGCCCGGTGATGCGAGCGGTTTCTTGTTGTGAGCGTCCGCCCTGTGCTTGTCTGATCAGCCGCTGAGGGACATCGCGCAGCTCGCAGGTGTTAGATGTCGCGGTCACGTACAAGATGCCGTGCGGCTGTGTCACTTTCTCTTTCGTGAATGCTCAGGACTGGGATTTCTGGGTCATATGACCGGGTAACGTTTAATTGTTCAGGAACCTGTTGGACTTTTCCAGAGTGAGCATACAGTTTGATGTTCCCACCAAGATGAGTGAGAGCGCAGTTGCTCTCCTTGCTCGCCACCCCTTGGTATGGTTCATCTTTCTAACTTGCCGGTTCCGGTTCCGGTGGACCTAGTGGCACCCCGCTGTGGATTAATCCCCATTTCCCTAATGGAAATCATTACAAATGGTGTTGATTATTTTTCCATGTTTTGGGGGGAGCAGGTCACCCCTGTATCCTGTTTGGGGAACTATTTATTCTTGCATATTTACTTATTTTTGTCTATTTGAAAAAGTTGTTACTGAGAGTTCTTTGTATTTTTTAAACAAAAGTCCATTACCAGGTTTCTCTTGTGCAACTGTTTTCTCCCAGTCCGTGGCTTGGCTCTTCATTTCCTTAATAGTCTTTGGAAGAGCAAAAGTTCTTAATGAAGTCCAGGCTAACTTTTTTTTGGATACTTCATGCTTTCTGTGTTGTAAGAAATCTTTGCCTGACTTAGTGTCAGAAATTTTTTCTCTTACGTTTTCTTCTCTAAGTTATGCAGTTCTGGCTTTTGCATTCAGTTCTGTAATCATTTGGAGCTGATTCTGTGCACGGGGAGGTTAAAGCCCCCCTTCCCCTTCCCTGCGGAGGGACTTTCATTTGTCCCAGCAGCACCTGCTGGCCGCGTGGTTGTTTCCCACCCAGGTGTTTTCCTTCCGTTGGAAACTGTTTCTGGACTCTGTTCTGTTGTGTTGGTCTGCATGTCATTGTCACACTGTAGCTTTATAGAGAGTCTTGAAATGCAGCGTATGCCTTCCCACGTTCATCTTTTCCAATTTCCTTGTATGTATTTCAGAGTCAGGCCATCCTTAGGACAAAAAAGAGTCTGCTGAGATTTTGATTGGGATTGTGTTGAATCTATCAGTTGGGAGAGAGCTAACATCTTTTTTTTTTTTAATTGATTGATTTATTTGACAGAGCAATAGAGCCAGAGAGCACAAGTGGGGGGTGGGGAAGTGAGGTCATGGGAGAGGGAGAAGCAGGTTTCCCACAGGGCAGGGAGCTCTGTGTGGGACTCGATCCCAGAATACCAGGATCGTGCCCTGAGCCAAAGGCAGACACTTCACTGAGTTGAGCCACCTGGGCGCCCCAAGAACTAACATCTTTTTTTTTTTTTTCTTAAAGATTTTATTTATTTGACAGAGAAAGAGTGAGAGCAGGAACACAAGCAGGGGGAGTGGGAGAGAAAAAGCAGGCTCCCCGCTGAGCAGGGAGCTGGATGTGGGGCTGGATCCCAGGACCCTGGGACCATGACCTGAGCCAAAGGCAGAGGCTTAATGACTGAGCCGCCCAGGCGCCCCAAGAACTAACATCTTAACAGTGTAGAGTCTTATGTTTATTTAGAGAGGTCGTGCATATATTTTATCCCTAAGTAATTGATTTTGGGGATGTCATTGTGACTTTATTACTTATTTTTTAAATTAAAGTGTTATTTTTTAGCTGTACAATCTACACAGTACTCTGTATTGTTTCTTAAATTTTAGTGTCCTCTTGTTTCTTGGTAATGCATAGAAATATAACTGATATTTTAACATAGGGACATGTCTTGCATCTTTGCTAATAAACTTTATGTCCTTTAAAAAGAAAAAAAACCCAGGTTTCATAGAATGCTCCTCATAGATGTTTATGCCAAATGTGCATAAAGACACTCACCTTTTTCCATTCCGTATCCCCTCCGTTTCGTTCTCAGTGTCAGCGCACCATCCAGGTCCCACGTTGCTGGCCGGGAGTGTGGAGAGTGGGTGTCCTTGCCTCGTTCAGTCTGACGGGAAGGTTTCTCACCTCCTGAGTTCCAGTAGCTTCCCCTTATTCGGCTGGTAGAGTCTTCCTGTCTTAGTTTGCTCTGTTTTTTATGTGAATGAGAATAGAATGTCTTCTGCTTTCTTCATCTATCAGAATGATAATTTTTAAAGAAGCAAGAGAGAAAAACTAATGAGCTCCCAAGTTGGTTCTTTGACAAGATAAATAAAACTGACAGGCCCTTAGCCAAACAAATGAGGAAAAGAAGGCAGAAAGTTTTCATTCTGAAGTACAAGAGAGAGAATGTCGCCATGAATTAACAGGATAAAGGAATTTTATTAATTTTATGTCAATATGACAGTTTAGATGAAATGAATGAATTTTTTAAAAGACGCAAATTATTTAAGCTTACTCAGGAAGAAATGGATCACCTGAGTGGTCCTGTATCTGTTAAAGAAATTGAATATTTACAGTTCTTTTTTTTTTTTTAATATTTTATTTATTTGAGAGAGAGACAGTGAGAGAGCATGAGCGAGGAGAAGGTCAGAGGGAGAAGCAGACTCCCCATGGAGCTGGGAGCCGGATGTGGGACTCCATCCCGGGACTCCAGGATCATGACCTGAGCTGAAGGCAGTTGCTCAACCAACTGAGCCACCCAGGCGCCCTGAATATTTACAGTTCTTGATGCAGAGGAACTTTCAGTCCCGCATGGCCCCACTGTTGCTTCATACCGTCCATCAAAGGATCAGTCAAGCCAGGGGTACACAGGCTCCTCCATGGGTGCACCCCACCTCACCCCAGAACCAGAGGCAAGAGGAGGGAGGAGGCGTGGGGTCCCGCACCCCCACGGTGGAGCTGTGAACACCTTACTCCGTGGCCCTGGCGTTTACCATTGTGCAGGCGTAGTCCTTCATCACAAGCAGGGGTTGATCTCAGAATTCAGATTTGGTTTAACATTGTAAAGTCGAGTAGTATGCTGTATTGACATAATAAGGGAGAATAACCATGAAATCATCTCAGAAGACCCCCCCCCCAACAGCACTTGACAAAATCTCGTGCATTCATGGTAAAAATACTCCGCACAGGAGGGGGCTTGGGGCGGCTGAGACAGCACTCTCTTCCCAGGTGGGCTTGCTCGTGGCCACCTGTCTTGTTCTCTTTTTCAAAATAACCTTTATTGCTAAAGCAGGCTTCCCACATTTTGGAAAATTAGGAATAACAACACCAGCGACAAAACCTAATCCATCGTGTTTTCACTGCCTATGGAAAGCTTTCTGGTGTTTTGACATGTGTGCACATACATACATACATGTGCTCCTCCGTGTGAGATGGTTTGCTAGGTTGCCTGGGTCAGGCTGCGGTGTCCGGTCCTTCAGGCGCTAGATGAGCTGTTGCTGGGAAGGCATGCGGTGCGCTCCCTCCCAGCCCACCGCCCGCTGATGGGAGTGAGGCGGATGGGTCAGCCTGGGGACTGTGGACAGCTGGTTCCCTTGTCCTGCCTGCCGAGAGGCCGGGGGGTGAGCCCTGCGCCCCCCGCCTTCACAGCTCTGGGGGCCAGTCCTTACTAGATACCGCCGACTTCACATCATATGTCTCTGGTAGAATCCTGATCATACTAACGTGTAAGACATACTTGCCGATTTTATGAAATCCTGTCGCTTTTCTTGTTCTGTGAACGTCACCTCTTTGTTTCAGTAAGCTGCCCTCACCTCTGACGGTCCGGCACGGAGGGGCCTTCTGTGGTCTGGTCTTCGCCCCCTCAGGGTCAGGCTGGGGTGTGGCCCTGGTCACCTCCCGCAGGCCGCTTTAACCCAGCACTCTCCGCTTTCCCTGCTACTAACCAGAAGGTCCTCCTTTTCTGACTGACTGTGTGCTGTCCCGTCGCATCGCTTGGCTTGTCCGTGGGAGGGGTCATTAACTAGAAATCTGCCTCTACTTTGTTCGGCTTCTCTTACGTCTTTGCCTTTCCGGTGTTCCTTTGTTTTGTGTTCCTTGTCACATTTTCCATCTATGTTTTTGGGTGTTTTTTTTTTTTTAAAGATTTATTTACTTACTTTATTTGACAGGCAGAGATCACAAGCAGGCAGAGAGGCAGGCAGAGGGTGGGGGGAGCAGGCTTCCTGCTGAGCAGAGAGCCCGATGCGGGGCTTGATCCCAGGACCCTGAGATCACGACCTGAGCTGAAGGCAGAGGCTTTAACCAAACACTGAGCCACCCAGGCACCCCCTGATTTTTTTTTAAGACTTTCTTATTCATTTGAGAGAGTGCACAAGTGGGGGGAGCGGCAGGCAGAGGCGGTGGGGAGCCAGAGGCGGGACTCAGTCCTAGGACTCTGGCATGGTGACCTGAGCCCCCCAGCACCCTGGGTATATTCTGATTCTTTACAACCTCTTTTTGGACATCTCAGGAAGTAAGTGTGTTTCCCCCTAAGAACCACTTTACCTGGATTTCCCAGGTCACTGTGTAGCGTTGTACCCTTCCCCCATTTGAAGATTCTCAGTTGCCGCTGACTTTGGCTTTGGCTCTTGTACTTGGAAGTACGGCTCTTAGTCCTTGGGTTTCGTAGATGTGCTCTGGTGGCCTGTGTGTGGTCCCTGCTCACGACCGTCTGTTGTGTCCTTGAAGGGAATAGGCGTTGTGTGCTGATGGGCTGGAATGGGCCGCGTGTGCCCGTTGGCGGGGCTTGGCGGGCCTGCGCTTGTGCGCCGGTCTGCTGAGCTCCCGACTTCGGGTGGGAGCAGTCTCCGAAAATGCTGCGAGTTGTTTCAGAGTCGGCTCCCCTC
Source organism: Taxidea taxus jeffersonii (assembly GCA_003697995.1). Lineage (NCBI taxonomy): Eukaryota > Metazoa > Chordata > Mammalia > Carnivora > Mustelidae > Taxidea > Taxidea taxus. The sequence goes on from ML108431.1 coordinate 69,014, forward strand.
GCAGCGGCGTCTCCCTTTCTCCTGCTGTCAGTGTTCCCCGTCTTGGGAACCACCGCTCCCGTGAAGGGAGCCGCCTGCTGTGTTCAGTGACTTTGTCTCGTGAGTTGTGCTTGGGCTTCAAGCCTGTATCCGGTGTTAAGGCGGCAGCCTCTGCCTTTCCGCTCCGCATTTACCTGCTTTATCTTTCCTCTCCTCTTGGAACCTTTCCAGACTTTTTTTATTAATTTATTCGTCACACACAGAGAGCGATCATGAGCAGGGGGAGGGGGAGCGGGAGAAGCAGACCCCTGACTGAGCAGGGAGCCCCCCGGGGCACTCCATCCCAGGACCCTGAGATCATGACCTGGGCGGAAGACAGACCCTTCACGGACGGAGTCCCCAGGTGGGTATGTTGTGGATTCCCGCGCTGGTCTCCGCTCCCCATTGCAGTCAGACTGTCTTTCGGCTCATCTCCGCTCTCTCACCTCCGTACCCGATGGATGGCTGCATCGGGCTTCCTGCTCGTTATCGCTGGTGTCTCTCCTCCTTTCTGTTCCTTTTGTTCTTCTGCACATTTGGCAGTTACACACTTTCTTTTCGCGGTCACCTTGGAAGTCAGCGTGCTCTGTGGCACCATTTTCTCCTGTCTGCTGGCGGGCGCTCCCAGATGAGGACACTGTGTCAGCCTCAAGCCAGTCTTCCGGGCTGTCACCGGGAAGGGCACCCAGGCCGGCCTCTGCGTGCTCCTCACCCACTGGCTTTGATTATGCTGCGTGCGCGCTCGTGGCGTCTTTTCCTGTGACTCCGCTTGTTCCCACTGTCACTTTCTAGTCGTATTGTCCACGAGAAGCCTTGGAGCGGGACCGGAGAAAATGCAGTTTGGTGTTTTCTTGAGGATGATGACAGAGATTGTCAGTGGTTCGTACTTCCCAGTGGTTTATGTACTGTCCTGTCCACCCGTTACTGATGAGGGGCGGTGCTCCTCAGGTCGCCTTCACTGTCCTCACTTTTAACCCTGACACTTGGGAACTCTGTGTGTCCGTGGGGCAGCACGTGTGTACTCTCCTGGCCTTGCTTATTCTTAGGCCTCGTGGACCCTCCGTAGGCCTGTTCTCCGGGAAACACATGGGGTTTTCCTCAAAACTGAGGCAGCTTTTTCCCAGACTAGGCTCCTCGATTGGTGGTAATAGTGAAGCATGGAATTGTTCTTATCCCAGGAGGGTGGGACCCGTCAGTCCTGCACTTGGAGCTCCCGACCCACAGCCCGGCCACAGCCTGTCAACCCCCGTGAGGGTGTGTCTCCGCTGAGCTCAGCTCCTGCCTTGTTTGTAAAGACACCGCCTCTGGGAAGGTTCTCCTGCAGGCCAGAAGGTGCTTCTCACCCCGCAGCGGCTGGCCAGCTGCCGACCCCTGTTCTCGCCGAGTGAGGTGCTGCGGCTGGTTCTGCAGCAGCGGGCCGCCCAGGCCAGGCTGGTGGGTCGCCTGCGCCCCTCAGGGTCAGGGTCCGCCTTCACCTGTCGCCCCCTACACACAGAGCGACGGTCCCCTAAAAAGACAGATCCGAGTTCTTTTTACTTGGAAAGAATTTGTTGCAGGTGCAGTTTACGAGCTGGAAAACCGTGTTGGAGCTCACCCGTGCGGGTTTCTTTCTGTGGGGAACGGGGATTTCGCCTCATCGAAATGTGCTTAGAGCTGCCGGCACATGTGAGCACCTGATTTCACCCTGGGCGTGCACCCTGAGCTCAGGATTCTAAAGCACATAAGTGGCACCTCTTTCGGGACGTGTGACAGAGGCCTGCTCTGCTGGCGCTGCGTTCCCTCACCCCTTTGCCATTTGGGGCTAAACCTCTGCAGAAAGACCGTTGTTTTCAGTTCTCAGTCAATAAAAGTCTGATTATTCTGTAAAAACTGTTCCTCAGAGCATCTTAATGTCTTGTTTTTAACACGCGGTTATGCGTTTCTTTGGAATGTTGAGCGTCTCGTTTCGGCGGTGGCTGTGCCGAGAAGGGAATCTGTACAGCTCCCAGGGGGTTTTTGCAGCCTGAAATATCAAGTTTGTTTTTTTCCTCTGAAAAATGTCAGTCTGTGCATGGGGATTTGTTTTCTAGTTTTCTGTCTGATGCTTTAAAAAATGCAGTAGAAAGGGAATAAGGAGAAAGCATAGTGTTCTTGAGCTTATCACCAGCTGGAGAGAGACGGAAAGAGATGGGACAGGTGTTCATGACCCGAATGAAGTTGATACGAAACTTTCTCTGTCCAGCACTGGCTGGACACACTCGCTCACTCTGTGTGTGTCGTTCGTGGCGTCCCATCCGCAGGCCTGGTCCCGGGCACACCTGTTTATACTACGGGTTTATCCTAGACCGAATGGTTGAATTCCAAGGTCTTAAAATCTCCAGGAAATTCTGTGCTTGCTTCCCCCAAGATGAAATGGATTGTGTTTTCCAAACCGAGACGGAAATGGGCTCTGAACCCTAACCCAGGAGCCTCTCCCGGGCTGATTTCCCTCCGCTCTAGGCCTGCCACACCTTTCTCCTGTTCTGTCCTGACTTCCTGGTCTGTCACAAGAACTTTGGGGGCGGCTGGGCTGTGGGGAGGAGAGCCTGGAGGAGACCTGGGTTGAGCCAGGCCCGGAAATCCGGATTCTTCTGGGGCTGGGGCTGCTCTGGGCCCTGAGTCCTGGGCCACAGATAGCTGTCTTGTGGCCACACTTCATGCCTGTGTGGTTTGCACAAAGATCATTAATCAAAGGGCTTTACGTTCCCCTCTGTGGGTACATAATTATTCGGTGTTCCGCATACTCGGGATTAAAAGCACCTTGGCATGTGCAGAATTACGCAGTGTTATCAATGGGATTTCAGGTTTGGGAAGGGTAGAGAGGGCAGGGGGTGGACGGTCCCCGCCTTAATTTGGAATTTTTATGCCATTGTCCTCTATTTCCAGCTTCCAGAAATCAGCTGGTGTCAGCAGCACATATGTTTGGAGCTGTTGCTAAGGTGACGAGCCTCCGTCTCACCCACACAGTCTTTCTGGAAGGTGGGGACACGTGGTGGGGTCCGTGCGCACAAGGGCATTGTTGGTGTGCCTGGGGAGTTTCCCGTCTGCCCTGTCCAGTTTATGTTGTCTGCCCTCTTCGGCTTTGATTGCCCAGTTGCTTACCTAAGGACCTACACACACAGCCCTGAGATGGATTCACTGTGGAGAGAAACAAGACAACCTTGTTGTCAGGTCTTGCCTCTAACCACCAATCTAATCGGTGCAGCTGACCTTCGGGTCGGTAGTTGGTCTCCCCTCTCGTTCCCCTTGAAACAGGACTGTGAACTTGGCTTTAGACATTTCTCAGGGGAAGTCACAAATTTAGAAAATTGTACAATGTAGCATGTAAACAGCATTAGTCTTATGACTTGGGTTAGGGTTTGTGATTTCTTTTGGGTTAAAGTCTGAAGTTATTTGTAATATACCTTCCTCTGTATGTTGCTAAGTTTTTAGTCCTTTGGAAGTTGGATTTGGAGAGTCGAGTGTCCTTCTGCTGCTTCGTTTGGTTGCTCATGCCTGCCGCGCTGCCGTACGCTTTGAGGAGGAAAAACCCACCGTCCAGGCCTTACAGGGTCATGGACTCTCTAGGAGTTGGGCAGAAGCTGAGGAAGGAGCATGTGTCGCCCTTTGCTCATGTGACATCGGGGGTTCCAGAGCTCTCTGGGCTCTGCGGGGGCTGTGCTGTGTCTGAGAGGCCTCGCCCAGGGAGAGCCTCATGTTATCACTTGACTCAACAGTTTCTCTTTAAGCGAAAGTTGATTATTGATGACCTTGTCCCTCAAGAGCCCCCTACACGCAGAGTCCCCTTTCCTCTTTCCCAACCCAGATTTCTTGATAATTTTACAAGCAAAAGAGGGTAGGTTTATAGGGCGCCTGGGTGGCTCAGTGGGTTAAGCCTCTGCCTTTGGCTCAGGTCATGATCCGAGGGTCCTGGGATCGAGCCCCGCATCGGGCTCTCTGCTCGGCAGGGCGCCTGCTTCCCTGCCTCTCTCTCTCTGCCTACTTGTGATCTCTGCCTGTCAAATAAATAAATAAAATCTTTTAAAAAAAATAGAAGCATTTTCCGTTCGTTTCTTGCAGTTCCATTTCTGGCTGTAAACATTCAGGGGCATTCTTAGGTGTGTAAAGAAGTGTGCGGAGGAGTGTTCACGGCGGGGTGAGCGGCGCGGGCGGGTGTGTCTGGGAGGAGGCGGCCGCTCTGGTGGGAGTGGAGCTGTGTGTCTGGCCGGAGCGCACCGGATGCCCCAGGTGTAAGTAACCTGGCGGCCCGGGGCGGGAGGGTCCGCACCACGTTTGCGGCGTTCCGTGTCCCCGTGTGTCGGTTCGCGTGGAAGTGAGCAGAGGGACGTCTGTGCGAGCCATGAGCATCCACGCCCGACTGGCTTCAGAATCCGGAGTTTGTGGGGAGGACGAGGAGTGAGGGCGCTAGGGATGCCAGAAGGGGCTTCAAGTGTGTATGTGGTGCTTTTGTATTAAAAAAATTCGAAGCCAGCATGGCAAAATGAGAAGCAGATGGTGGACACGTGAGTGTTTGTTGCGTTATTTCTCCTGCTTTTCTGGATGCTTGAGACATTTCAGTGAAAATCGTAGCCCTTGTTACTTTACTGTAAAGTGATGAGGCTTGAAAATACTCTTAGGGGGAAATCCTAAAATACAACAACGTCTTTTTTTTTTTTTTTTAATATTTTATTTATTTATTTGACACAGATCGAGATCACAGGTAGGCAGAGAGGCAGGCAGAGAGAGGGAGGAAGCAGGCTCCCCGCTGAGCAGAGAGCCCGATGCGGGGCTTGATCCCAGGACCCCGAGATCATGACCCGAGCCAAAGGCAGAGGCTCACCCACTGAGCCACCCAGGCACCTGAGAAGTTATCTTCTATATTATATTATATTTTTACCAAAACTGTGAACGTACTACTTTGTAGCCTGTCTTCCCCATCAACCTCTCTTCTTTCCTTCTCAGTGGGCCTTCGAGCTCTTCTGTGGGGACGGGTGTCCTGTTCTGCACTACGAATGTCCTGCTCCTCGGTGTGTCCTGGGAGGCGCCTTTGCCTAGCCCAGGGGCTGGCAGTCTTTTCCTTCAGTGGCCAGGTTGTGAATTTTCCAGGCTTTGCTCCCTAAGAGGCAGTGTCGCAGCTGTCCTCTAGGGGCATGTACAGCCCTTCACAGATGTCCCTGTCCCTAGCTCCCGGGCTGGTCCACTCCGCCAGGGAGGACAGTCTAGACCAGGAGCGTGAGCGTCATCACCGGTGAGCATGGCTGCATGAGCCCAGACCAGGTCCCCTCCTGGCTTGCCTTCCCCGCTGAGGGACAGCAAGTGCCCACCAGCCTCATGCCTTGGACTCACCAGACAGTTTTCAGTCTGTTACAGATAAGTCCTCCTTTCTGTGGTGAACGTCCCCGGGCATGGAACAGTCCCACTCAGAGTGCGTGGACGCGGTTAAGTGAGGCAGCCCGTGATCCAGTCCTGAGACCCCTCCACCAGGTGGAGATAATCCTGGTGGTCCGAGGGGTCCCACTGAGCGGGACAGGAAGCCTCATGCTGTCTCTGCCGGGCTGTGGCATGAGCTGCATGCCACCGGGGCCTAAGGACACCGGGGCGGGGGTGGGGGGGCAGCTTCTTGTGGCTTCAGGGAGCACAAGGTCAGTCCTAGGAGCGTTGGTGAGTTTCTCTTTCTCACGTGGATGTTGCGTTAATTCTCTGGGGCTGCTTAGACGCGGACGCGCGGGCGCTCCTGCAGCCGTGGGGGCCGGCGCCTGGAAGGAGGTCCTGGCAGGGCCGCGCCGCCTGAAATTGGTCCCAGGCGGAGCCTTCCCCGGCCTCCCCAGCACCCCTGTCTTCTCATTGCCCCCTTTCCTAATTCCCTTCTCCCTTCTCTTCTGGGGACACTAGTCTTTGGGTTTAGGGTCTGCCCACACAATCCAGTAGGGCGCGTCATGAGATCCTTCATTGAGTTCCACACACACAGGCCCTTTTTTCCCAAATAAGGCACATTATGGGTTCTGTGTGGACATGTGTCTTGGGGTGGGTGCTACAATTCATCACCCTAGCGATGCTTTCTTGAGGTGAATGTCTACTTTGTTTTTCTCCTTTTACATCTGGGCGTGAATGAAAGGCACAGGTTTGAAGTGTGCAGTTTGAGTGTGTGTGTGCGTCTGTAAGGGTCACACCCGGCCCAGCGCCCTGTGAGCACCCTGAGCCCCTTTGCAGCCAGTGCCCCTCTGTGTGGCCCGGTGTCGCCTGTCCCGGGCCTTCATGTAAACAGAGTGACACTGAAAGGAGCACATGTGTGTCCATCGTGTATGTCTGGGTTCCTTCCCTCAGCACATCTCTTTGGGGGTCGTCCCCGTGGCCGTGTCCACCTTCCGTCAGGTCGTCTCCCACTGACCGGGGACGGACATTTGTGCTGTCCTCAGTTGGGCTGTTCAGCACGTAGCTGCTTTGTTTCCATCCACAGAAAGTAGGGCTTTTGGGTAAATGTGTTTTAAACATACTCTCTCAGCCGATGCCGTCTTAAAAAAAACAAAACAAAAAACTTACTTTTTCTGGGCACTTCACTATCCCACTCATAAATTTTTTCTAAATACTTATTTTTCAAGTAGGCTTTCTGCCCAACAGGGCCTGAACTCAAGACCCTGAAATCAAGAGTCCGGTGCTGTAGCCACTGAGCCAGCCTAGTGGCCCCCCGCCCCCCAAGCTTTCAGTCCCAGGCTGGGGAGGAGCTGGGTCCCGGGCAGGCAGTCCAGGCACCAGCGAGATTTCTGTCGGATCGGCCTGGGCTGGGTGTTGCCAGCGGCCTCCAGGGAAGGCCGGGAGAGCCCGGGAGCCTCCGTGCCGCGTTCCCGAGGGAGTGTGGGATGAAGCGGCCTCAGCCACCCCAGCAGCCGCGCTGGCACACAGGAGGCAGCGGGGACGCAATGTTGTCCACAGGCAGCATCTGTGGCCCTCCATCCTGCCCGTGTCTGTGCGCCCCAGTGTGGGGCCGTGTTCCTGCCCAGCCCTGTCGCGGGGAGGTGGAGGCAGCACGGCATCCGCAGCTGCACTGCTGTGAACCTGACCTCCGGTTTCCACGAAGCCAGACCGGGTGGCGCCCTCTTCTCACCGTGAGAACTGGATGGGCAGTACAGCAGGTCTGCAGACCGCATTCCTCGGTGGAACTGTGCGCTTCTCGTGTTGGGAGGCCGCCCCTGGAGTGTCACCTGGGCCAGCGCAGAGCTGTAACCCCGGGACTGGTGGGCATTGCAGGGCCTCCTGGTTTTGACATCCCCGAGGCTGGTGAGACAGACCGGTGGGCTTGGAGGGGAAAGGAGGTGGCTTCACGGTTCTGGGTTTCTTTCTGGCAAATGCAGTTATCATTAATTAGGCTTGTGCTGCCTGCGTCCACTTGGCAGACCTTGTAGTTAAAGGAGGGAAATCGTTGTTTAACCCGGCTGGCCATTTAATGTAGGGAAGCAAAGATGATTTGGGAGGGGGGTGATGGTAGCTTCTTTTTTTTTTCTTTCAAAAGGCCTTCTGTTGTAGAAAACTGGAATGCGTTGTGAGTACAGTGTTTCTGATACAGGTCCTCCTCAGACGGATGCTCTGGTTTGGCGGCAAGTCTGCACTGGTCTGTTCCCTTGGGGCAGACAGCTGTCCTGGTTTGGGTGTGTCCCGGGGAACATCGCCTTGTGGCACTGAGAGAGGGTCACACCACATGGACAGGGTGAATAGCTTCTGTGGTCTTTGGCATGGACAGATGGACATGGAGGGCTCCAGGGGACAGGTGTGCAGTGGGGGTGTGGCCCACATAGTGTGTCCTGTGGTAGACGTGGTGGAGTGAGGGGGGGACACCGCTGTGCCCAGAGGTCACTCTGATGGCTGCATTTCGTGTGTCTTCTGTGTAACAGCGAGCTTGGGTCAGCAGGACTGTCCTCTCCCCCGCCCTGCCAGCCTGGCTCTGAGTCTGTTGCTCTCCTGAGGTGGTCCAGAGAGTGAAGGCACAGGGGGTGGCGCAGAGTGGAGGGTTCCCGGGGGGCACAGGTGCTCAGATGCGAAGAGACGTACATGGCCGGGCAGCCATGAGCACCAGCAAGGTGGTGTGCACCCTGTAGGCTGGGGTTAACCATCTTTTCGTTGTTCGAGTAATTTGGGCACGGGTGGGGGTGGGCACCTCTGTGTGCTCCTGGTGAGGCCATGCATGGGGCACCCTTTCTGCAGACACTTGGCAGTGTCCCGTGGATGGGTAACCCACAGGGCTAGGGTAGGAACATGGACGCCATGTGGATGGAGGCGCAGGGCTGGGAGACAGGGCGCTCGGACCCCTGGGGTTCTGGAAGGCCCCCTCGCTCAGAGCTGCCTGTGTGTGCACACCCAGCTGAGGCCGAACCAGGCAGGGGGCCCAAACGTCACCTCTGTGGTGGGACGCTGCGTGGGCGCGTGTCCGCTCTGGGCCGTCCCCCGGACACTGCCGTAAGTGCAAGCTTTCTCCATCCCAGATGCTCTGCTGTTGGCCCTAACCGCTGGTGGGGCCCCTTCTCTCTGGAGGGGCGCACGTCTGTGAAATTCGTGTCCTCTCTCTGTCCGCTTGTTGGCTGCGGAGTCAGGTGGTCCTGGCAGAGCCCGGGAAGTGCAGGAGCCACCGAGCAGCCAGAGGGCAGGGACCTGTCAGCCATGCCCCCCAGCAGGACCTGCTTCAGCAGGCGGCTTCTCGTCCCTTTCTCTGCAGGCACCTCTGTCACCAGGGTGCCTCGTGTCTCCAGCATGTTCTGGGAGGGAACAGTGGCTATTGCCTGAACCTTATAGCAAAGAACAAGGGAGTGTGGGCAGTGTTAGCATTTTCCACGCAGGCCTAGTGATCCGGTGTTTGGGGGGGCTTGTTGTGGAGTCTGCCGTGATGTCAGCCTTCTTTCGCAATGTAGCAATTTTAATAAAAGACCAACCTGAGGCACTCCATAGTTAAGCATCCACTTTCAGCTCTGGCTGTGATCCCAGGGTCTGAGCCCTGAGTTGGGCTCCCTGCTCAATGGGAAGCCTGCTTCTCCCTCCCCCACTCCCCCTGCTTGTACTTTCTCTCTCGCTGTCTCTCTGTCAAATAAATAAATAAAATCTTAAAAGAAACATCTGGCAGACTGAAGCCTGCCCCACAGCTTTGTCCCAACCATATCTCTACGTGTGCGGTGTCTTCACCTCCAGCTCTGGAGCAAGGGTGGGGAGACTCAGGAACGCCCTTTGCTGGCATGAGAAAACACACGTGCAAGAAGGTGGGACATGGACCCGCATGGAGGGCCAGGGGGCTCTCAGGCGGAGCTGCACCCCATGGCGGTGTCACCTGCTGTTCTGCCTCGGGGGGTGATGTGGCCGGTGGGGTACCGAGGGCCAGGACAGTGGGTGCCGGGTGCAGGGCCTCACTGGCGAGCCAGGCTCACCTGAACCAAGGGGGACAGAAACCTCTCAGGCCAGCAGTGATGTGGGAGGCGGCGCCCACTTTCTGTGTGCACGAGGATGGGCCCTTTGTTACTTGCGCCTGTATGACCACCCAAGTGAAGGCAGTTGTCCCCTACCAACTTGCAGGCTCCAGCGGCTTTATCCACATCTTGGCGCCACCATGGTCCATCCATTCTCTAGTGGGGAACATCTGGGCTCTTGGCAGGGTTTGCACAAGTTGTTGTGGGCGTGATGTGGCTTTTTTGGAGGCCTGTGCACACTCATCATTGGAGTTGTGCCCATCACTCCATACTCCCAGGCCAGGTCCCGGCCGCCCACCCTGGTCACATCTCTGAGGACCCCACAGCCTGCTGAGCACCTGGCCAGGGAGGCCTTGACATCAGCCTGCAGCACTTGTGGCTCCTGGCCCGCCCCCGCGTGGAGCCGGTGGGACTTGACGTTTTGGGGCGGTGATGCAAGGACCAAGGGAGAGACTAGGCGAGCATGTAGGGTCAGAGGTGGTGGAGCCCAGCTTCCCCAGCCTCCCCGGTTCTGCCCCTGGGAACACACCTCCTGGTGCCTCCAGCCAGATGACGGGTGGTTAAGGAGCATCGATTAAGCCCCAGGCCCGCCGCAGATGCTACTCTAACCTCTTAATAGGAGAAGGTTTTGTTTCCTTACTTTATAGATGGAGAAGCTTTGACGTATCTGACCACAAACCACCCAGGGTTCTTAACCAGCTTGGCCAGTGTGTCTGAAACGTCCTGACAGCTTCCTTTGGCGAGAAAAACAGTCTCTGTCTCTGCCGTGCACACATGCCCCCTGCACACACCCTAGAAATGTGTTTACGAACCACTTCTTCGTGAGATGGTGGGTGTCACGTCACTTTCTGAACAACGTGTGTTCCAGAAACGCCCTGCTGGGTGATCTCTGTCCGCACCTAATGCGACCCCAGAGGCACGGTTCAGTGCTCCTGCCCTGTGGCCGTTCTCTGATTGGACGGTTGGATGTTTGCTGTTCGGACTGTGGTTCACTAATAAGGAGCTCTTTGTCTGATGGTTCGCAGGTATCTTCTCCCCTGGGACCTGGGTCTTCTACGGCAAAGACTTTAATCTTGTGGCGATGCCCTTTATCACTTTCCATATGTAGGTGCTGCTGGGGTCGTGTCTAAAACTCTGTCCCTGGGGGTGCCTCTCTGGTTCAGTCAGTGGAGCTTGTGACTCCTGATCTGGACGTTGTAGGTTCGAGCCCCACAGTGGACGTAGAGATTACTTACAAATAAAGTCTTAAGGAAGTAAAAATAGAAACTTTTGCCTCACCCTAGGTCTTAAAGATTTTCTCCTTTTAGTTACCTGCCCTAAAAAAAATTTTTTTAAGATTTTATTTATTTGGCAGACGGAGATCACAAGTAGGCAGAGAGAGGAGGAAGCAGGCTCCCCGCTGAGCAGAGAGCCCGATGTGGGGCTCGATCCCAGGACCCCGGGATCATGACCTAAGCCGAAGGCAGAGGCTTTAACCCACTGAGCCACCCAGGCGCCCCTGCCCTAAAAATTTTTATAGGTTTTTATAGTTTTTCTTTTTTAGATTTACACCTGAGTTTTTCATTTTTATTTAGGGCTTTTGTAGATGGTATTGTGTTTCCGTGCACTCATTGCCGGTTCGTAGAAATGCAGTTGGCCTTCGAATGATGAGAGCACCAGCCCCCCCCCCCCTTTAAATCTGGGTGTCACTTTGAATCCTTCAGAACTCTGCTGTTGACCAGAAGCCTTACCAGTAACATAAACATTTGATTAACATGTAGGTTGAGTGTTACACGTATTTTGTGTGTGCGCATGTGTGTGTGTGGTTTTCTTTTGTTTTAAGATTTGAGAGAAGGAGGGAGGGAGAAGAAGAGAGAGCACAAGCTGGGGGTGGGTCAGAGGGAGAAGCAGGCTTCCCACTGAGCAGGGAGCCCCACACAGAGCCAGATCCCAGGACCTGAGCTGAAGGCAGATGCTTAACTGACTGAGCCACCCAGCCGCCCCTCACATATTACATATTCTTACCATAAAGTAAGCTGGAGAAAAAAAATGTTACTAAGAAAATCATAAGGAAGAGAAAATACATTTACAGGACTGCGCTGTATTTATCCCAAAACTCTGCATGTAAATGGACCTGTGCACTTCAGACCCCAGTTGTTGGAGGGTCAGCTGTGTAGTGGACTTCTGGGTGTTGACCTACAGCCACCCTGAACTCATTACTTCTAGGAGTTGCTTTTTGTTTTTCTTGCCTTCCTGCACAGGCCATGCCTACAGTGTGCTGTCTAGAAGCGGCGGGGGGAGCGGACATCCTTGCCTCGGTCCTGATCCTGGGGAGAGAGCGTTCAGTTTTCCTTAGTTAGGAACAATGTTCGCCGTGGGCTCCTGTGGATGCTCGTTACCTCATGCAGGCTACTCCCCTGTGCTCCTGTTGTGCTGCACGTTTTCCTCAGGAGTACCGAATTTTGTTAAGTACTTTCTCTGTATCAGTTGTTCGGATTTGTGATTTTCTCCTTTAGCCTGTTAATGTGTGCTGATTTTCAGGGTTGAACCAGCCTTACTTGTTCTGTATTCATTACCGAGAACTCACCCGCATCTACAGCTGACATTATTGGGGAGCCCGGCCCAGAGAAATAGACCCCCTGCCCCCCACTTTGTCCTGCTCTGTGGTGTAGATATGCCACGTGCTCCACGCAGCCCCCTGGCACATGGGTTTGTGTCTCTGGGCGGTGCTGCATTTCAGGACGGCTCCAGCCATGGGACGGGGGCTGGCTTGTAGGGCGATGCATACTTGACTCTGCAGGGTGAGCCCAGTCCCATCCTCCAGGGCCACCCTCTTGTGCCTTCCCAGCAGGCATGCACGAGAGTGTCTGGCCTCTTTCTGATCCTTCTGCCGCTGTGTGTTCCCCCATTGGTCACCTCCGTGCACATCAGCCCACACGACGCACTGGACTCTCCTCTCCTCCAGTCTGCCCTTACTGTCTGTCGCGTGGTTGTGCAGCCCACATGGCTCTCCTCTCGTCACATTAGCCTGTGCCTTAGCTCCTTCTACAGAACACAGTGTTCTTCCTGCTTTTTTCCTCCCTCTTCACCTCTTACCTTAGAGCTGTGTGTTTGCCTTGAAGTCAAGTCTCGAGATTCCGTTTTCCATTCTGTTCTGTAATTAGTATCTCGTGCTGTACTTTGTGCATAGGTTAGGGAAGCTTTGAGATGCTGCCCTATAATGTCCGTGTAACTACACTGTCCCTTCCTGGGGACCTGGGTCATGTGAAGGGGAGGCCGCTCTGGAATGCCGTCAGGTGCCCAACCAATAATGCCTGCCCCAGGGCATTATTCATACTATGTTTTAAACATACCGGCCTCTTGAACTTTATTTATTGTGAAATGTAACATGATGCCCACTGTCCACAAAGTAAAAATGGACAGCTCACTTTTTTAAAAACAAAGATATTTGTTTATTTATTTATTTGAGAGCGAGCGCGCGCATGCACCTGCGTGCCAGCCAGCATGAGTCGGGGGCTGGGGGCGGAGGGAGTGGGAGAGGGAGAGGCAGCCCCCCCCCCCCAGCAGGCAGCCTGACCAGGGCTCATGACCCCCCACTGGCGGAGCCCCCAGGCGGCCGGTACAATTCGCTTACCAAGTAAAGCACAAACATCTACGCTTCACTTCGCCCCCGAGGCCTGCCTTCCGGCCCCCAGACTCCGTTGGCAACCTCATCCTCGCTTCTGAATGGTCTCGGTGCCCAGGCACGCAGCCCCCAGCCCCGCCGTCTGCCGTTGGGACAGAGAGTCGTTTTTCTCAACGTTGTTCAGGTCATGTCTGTGTTGTCACTGCTGTGCGCTGCTCCGTGCCACGCGGCTCACGCTCCCATCAGAATGGACTTGTTCCCTCTGCTCTCCGTCTTCCTCGGTACTTGATACCGTATTTTGATTTTTGTTTACAGTGTTTGGATTGCTAAAGCAGTTGATAAGTTATCTACTTACTGGCCTTTTAAATTTTCTCTCTTGTGAGGTGCCTTAAGTCTTGTGTCCATTTTTTGTTTGGGATATTTTGTCTTTTTCTTAATGATTTGTAGGAGCTCTTTATATATTCTGGGTAAAAGCTTTTGTCCGTTATATGCATAAAAAATACCCTCTTTTTCTTGTGGGAAGGTGACCTTTAATAGACAAAACTTGGGATACCTGGGTGGCTCAGTCGGTTAAGTGTCATGATCCCAGGTGCTGGGATCGAGCCCTGCGTTGGGCTCCCTGCTCAGCAGGGAGTCTGCTTGTCCATCTCCCTGTCCCTGATGCTCCCCCTTGTGCTCTCTCTCTCTATCTCTGCCTGGCTCTCTCTTTCTCTGAGGTAAGTAAAATCTTTTTTAAAAAATCTTTAAAAAAATAGACAAGGGGCGCCTGGGTGGCTCAGTGGGTTGAGCCTCTGCCTTCGGCTTAGGTCATGATCCCGAGGTCCTGGGATCGAGCCCCGCATCGGGCTCTCTGCTCAGTGGGGAGCCTGCTTCCTCCTCTCTCTCTCTCTCCCTGCCTCTCTGCCTACTTGTGATCTCTCTCTGTCAAATAAATAAAGTCTTTTAAAAAAATAGATAAAACTTGTTACTTTCAAAGTGTCAGAATTTTCAGACGTTACCTTTATGGTTAATGTTTCTGGTTAAAAGATCTTTCTTTACATTGACGGAGGTGTGATGGTGTTTTTCTGTACTGTTGTCTAGTGGCTTTGTGGTTGGGCCTCTTACACTTGAGATCTGTTATCTGTCCAGAATTGACTTATGTGTAAGTTGGAAGTTGTCACATTTGTCCACACAGATGTCCAGTTGTCCCCTCACCACTGTGGGACAGAGCTGTGTGTCAGCCCTGTCCTCCGGCAGTTCCGTGCTCCTGGTCCGTGTGCGCCGTGGGCGGGAGCTTGTTCTGGTCCGGCTCTGCTGGTCGGACACTGTTTCTTCAGCTCTTGGACCTTGACTTTATTTAATTTTGTTTATTAATATATATTTATGTAATCTGAAGTTCTTTCCTTTTAAGTTTATTTGCACGTGTTCTTTCTTTTTTTAGAAATCTTTTCCACTTCTTTTCCTTAGGACAGTTTGGCCTTCTGCTCAGACGCTGTTCTCTGGCTTCTCGTCAGTCCCTCCTGGCTTGGGTATCCTTCCTTTGCAGCAGGTCCTCTCCCTGCAGGGTTCTCTGTGCCCTTGTGCTTCCATGGGGCTCCCAAGCTGGCTGGGCTGCCTCTCTTACAACACTGAAGGGTTAGTAAGGACCCCACACAGTTTCTGTTCTGTGGGCTGCAGCTCTCACGTTAGTATACTCACACGTTGTCTTGGAAGGTGGAACTGAGAAAATAGTTAGATATTTAATTCACTTAATATAGTAGTACAGGGCGCTTGGCGGGCTCAGTTGGAGCAAATGTGACTCTTGATCTTGGGGTTATAAGTTTGAGCCCCACCGTCGGGTGTAGAGAGTACTTAAAAAACTTCTAAAGAAGAGCAAAGTAGGGACGCCTGGGTGGCTCAGTTGGTTAAGCAGCTGCCTTTGGCTCAGGTCATGATCCTAGCGTCCTGGGATCGAGTCCCACATCGGGCTCCTTGCCTGGCGGGGAGCCTGCTTCTCCTCTGCCTCTGCCTGCCTCTCTGTCTGCCCGTGCTCGCTCGCTCGCTCTCTCTCTAACTAATAAATAAATAAAAATCCTTTAAAAAAAAAAAAAGAGCAAAGTAGTACGTATACATAAAAATTTTTACTGAAAAGTAACTATTTTACAAAAGAAATCAAACGTAGTGAGAAGAGTGGCACCGTTTTCTCTGTTGGCAAGCTGGGTACCGCGCCATGTCTGTACTCCCATCTGGCTTTCTGCTGCTGGTTTTTTGCTGTGTTTGCTTTTGTTTTTTTAAGCACAGAAGTAGTCCAGCCTCTCACAGGCATGTGATGTGAGAAGAGACATGTTTGGGTACCTTCTCAGGGGATCTGGAAAGACTGCTGGTCGGCATTGGCACTGCGAGTCAGTGGCTCTGTCCTGTCCCCGTGGACCCCCCCTTGCTGGTGTCCTGTATTGGTCATTTGGAAAAGGGTGACTCACGCGGGTCTTCCTAATATTAACATGTTCATATTAAGAACTTCTAATTTTTGAGGGACACGGGAGCCCCCTTTGCTCAAGCATCAGACTCCATCTCAGCTCACGGGGTTGCATAAGCCCCGCGGTGGAGCCCAGTTGATGCACCTACCACCAGTCCCGCTACAGTGTCTTCAGGTGCCGGGATGCTGTGGAGCTCACGGACACGGGTGCGACTTTTCCTGAGCTCAGGTTGCACGTGGCCGCTCGAACTTTATTACTGACCACAGCTACTGTTGATTTTCCAATTGGTTGATTTTTGAGAAGAAAAGTGCTGGATGCCCAGTTCTTAGTGGGAGTAACAGTCTATCTGCGGGTCATTCCGGTGAAACCCGTGTCCTGTGAAAATGAGCCGGGCCAGCCGGCCAGGCCCAGAGGCTCCTGGGGGTTAGCACTGCCGGCCACACACCCTTGCGTCTTGTCAGAGTACAGAAGGACGGGCCTCGAGGGTTGCGCTTTAGTAGGATTCCGAATTGTTTCTTCTGCTTCCAGGACAGTCGGCGGCGCCGCAGGGTCGTGTCCCTGGGGTTGTGTGAGGGTCTCACCGTCCCGTGGGAAGGGCAGGGTGTCATGGAAACAGTGTCGACCTAGCAAGTCCCCAGAAGGGGCTCGGGCTCCCTCAGAGCCTGCAGACGGCACAGCCACTGCACCATGGTGGGGGGGCCGGTCACAAACATGTGCAGCCGTGGCCCGGGACGGCAGTTGGGGCGTGGCCGCCGTCTGGTTAAATGTTATGTGGACATGGAGATTCTCATTCCGTGCGACTTTCTGTCACAAATGCTGGTCTTGAATTGCTTTGTCCCCCAAAGGTATAAAATACACAACCTGGGGCGCCCGGCGGGCTCGGTCCACGGAGCAGCCAACTCTGAGTTGATCCTGTGAGTTCAAGCCCCACATTGGATGTAGAAATTACTTAAGAAATTTTTAAGAAACAATAAAATAAAACCGGAAACTCATTCTTCTCTCTCAGTTGTTACCGACACGGGAAGAGGGCTGGTTTTGGCTTTGGGCTGTATTTTGTGACTCGTGGAACCTCCCGCCCTCCTCCGCAGAAGGGTGGACAGGTGGTTAGCTCGGCTTTTCTGTGGGCTTGAGGCGGTCTTCATTGTGCCCTTGGCCTGGCTGGCGTTGTGGCTGGATTTGGTGTTCGAGTCTCTGGACCTGCGCCCAGGGCTGTCTGGCCCTCTGAGAATGCAGGGCACCGTTCCCCGAGTCCCCGTGGCGCTGTCCTGAGTGCTGCCCCGCGCTCCTGTCCCCAGAAGGTGCGCCTCTGGACGCGTGAAGGTAGGTCGCATGGGTGCTTTGCTGGCGGTCACAGCCCTCCTGTGGAAAGGGTTGTGTCCCAGGCTGTTTGCTTCTGTTACCCCTTTGGTAGTGCCTTTGCCTTAGCAGGACATGAGCTCTTTGTATTGGTTCTCCAGTTCTTAGCCTTTTCTCTCATTTTTGGAGTTTTGACTCAACCAGGATTGCTTCTAAGTCATTGTTTCTCTTTGTTTTGCGGTGTGTCTCTGAGTTGGTTAAGGAGCGTTTTTTTTTTTTTTTTTTAAGATTTTATTTATTTATTTGACAGAGACCCAGCATAAGAGGGAACACAAGCGGGGGGGGGGGGGGGGGAGAGGGGGAAGCAGGCTCCCTGCTGAGCAGAGAGCCCCATGCGGGGTTTGATCCCAGGCCCCTGGGATCATGACCTGAACTGAAGGCAGGTGGCTAATGACTGAGCCCCCCAGGAGCCCCAGGGAGGGGTTCTTATGTGTTCGGAGCTCTCAGGACTCCCTCCCATGTGTGGGTTTGGTCACTGGGTCATGTTCTCAGACTTCTCTCTCCTTCCTGGGCTTGCTGCTGAGTTGGACACGGTATCCCAGGGCTGGTGGGCCTTCCTTGGATTGCTGGTGTGTGTTGCCTCTGTGGAGCGGCCTGTGCTGGTGACCCTGAGTTCAGGGCCGCTGCGCCTTCCCCATGAGAACGGCTCTCCTGGCCTGGCTGGGCTGAGCCCTCCTGGTCCTCTGGACATGGGCCCCCCAGGGCTTGTGCGAACTTGGACGGGCTGTGGCTTTCCCCACACGGGTTCCAGCTCTGGTCCATGTGCAGCCACTACACACGCCTTCTGGCCTCCTGTAGTTTCTTGCTGTGAGCTTAGCCCCTGAGAAGGAGGGATAAGACTGAGTCCCGGGAGTTTTGCTAGACTGTTGGTGTTAGGACTGTATCTGTTCTCCTCTCGCATCAGGTTCATTCCTGGAGGGAGCCTCTGTCTCCTACCCGTGGCGAAACTTGCAGTATGATTCTGTGTTCGGCAGAGAAGACGGTGTGGGTATGGTGTTTGGGGTCAGCTTAGGTAAAGCCGTGTGTGCTTGCAGACGTGTGGCCGGGGACTGGCTCTGGTGGCCGTGCTCCGCATGAACGCTGCTCGAGGCACCTTTGGGAGGAACACACCTGGTCATCGTCCTTGTTTGGAGAGGGAGCTCTTATCATGGCTTTCTTGCCGGCACCCACAGCACAGGGTCCCAGGGCGAGCAGGAGAGAGACCCTGCCCGTCAGACAGCACGTGGTGCTCCCGCAGGCTGTGGGCCCCTGTGATACAGACAGGTGCAGAGCTGCATGACCTTTCCCAGCCGTGCGTGGCCCTCAGAGGGGAGCTGGCTGCAGACAGCGGCTGCTTCCTGTCCAGACCAGGAGGCTGGGCTCTGACACGTGGCTGCCAGACCAGTGGCAGACTCCCAGAGCCAGCCGTCGAGGCATTGGACTTTGGTGTCAGGGCACGGGCCGGGGGTTCTTGTCAGGGGACTCGTCCAATTCCACACGCTCTTGAGTGCTTTCCTGAGTGGTCTCTGTGCCCCCCGGCAGCTTGCGAAGCTGGAGCCGCTGTCTTTCAGTTTGGAGGTGCAGGAAAGGGCCTGCATCCAGGAGCCCATCCTGTGCAGAGACTGGTCAGTGGTTGGAGTGGCCTTGGGCCAGCCACGCTCCCTTCATCCGAATTCACGCAGCCCTGCAGATGTCACCCGACATCCTGCTGCTTTGGTGCGAAGGATCGGGTCTGCATGTGTCCTGGAGTGCACTTGTTTTGGATGTGGACTAGAGCATCCCTTTGTTTAGGGAGGGTGTCTTGTGACACGGGGAGTGAGGGGACTCAGATCACGGTGACAGTGTGCCTGAGCAGGGATGGCCGGCTTGGTTGTTTGGTCAGACAGCCCCAGAGCCCAGGTTGAGGTGGCCTTGGAACTTGTTAGAAGAGAGGACACACACACACACACACACACACACACACACCCGCCACGGAGATTGTCTCCACTGTGATGCCTCTGTTGCGGGGGGGGGGGTGTCCCAGCCTCTTCGTGGGTTGAACAGTGAATGCCCAGCAGGGAGCTTGTGGTACCCTGGCAGCTTCTGCCTCCTAGAGGACCCCTGGAAGAAGGGGTGAGCCTGGCCTCTGACCCGTAGTTCTGCCCAGCCTCGCGCCAGTCGTGGGTGGTGATGAGAGCTTCCGGGACGTTTCTCTGCGCCCGTGTCCTTCCCTTTGCCGGCGTGACCATTTCACTGAGCTGAGAGAGAGAGGTTGGCTGGATGCGGGGGGTGGGGGATGCCGTGCAGCTCTAGAGACTGGACAGCCTGTGAGGGGTTGGGGAGACCAGGGCGATGGAGATGAAGGTGCATTGAGACCCATCCTCAGCGAGTTTGTCACAGAGGACGTCAGTCCCCTTGGCCCCGCGCAGCTTGCCAGGTGGGTCTTGCGATTCACAGGACGGTTGACCCAGTACGTCCAGCTCGCCAAGAAAACCAGTTGGAACATGTCATTGGCAAGTCGGAGCCTTAGAGTGGGAAGCCTTCATGAAGCTGTCTCACTGACTGCCCCTGAAGAAATGAGTCTGGAGTGCTGGGTGGCCCAGGCCCTGAGAGACCTATGGCCATCGTGGTCATCCTCGTGCTCCCAACTGGTTCGGAATACTGAGGTGTTTGCAAGCAAGGGGGCACTGAGTGGCCTCGGTGGTCTCAGCTGTCATCATGCATGTGGGCTGGAAAAAACCGTCTTAGGGTAAAGGAAACGGAACATTTGGGATGACCCTCATAACCCTATCGCCAGCAGTGTGCCCAGCCCCTGGCGGAGGGATGGGGCGGTGCCCTGAGGGTCCCTGGTGGGCACGGGACATGGCATGCCTGGCTGGTGGCTGGCACAGAATGTCCCTTGAGCCGCCGCAATGAGGTTCAGGGCCACCCTCGCCCTGCAACAGGTCACATGGAATTAGCTGGTTGTTCACAAAATGGAATGGGAAAATTAAGGGAAATCTCATTTACGGTGGTGTAGGGAGGCAGGGCGAGCAGGGGCAGCTCCTGTGCCCAGCACTGGCTGTCGGTTCCAGATCTCAGAGGAAGAGACTATTTTACTATCCCAGCAGCAGCCTAGCCGCTGAGAAGCCACCGTGCTTCCTGGCTCCCACGTTCACCCCAGTAGACTTTGAGTCAACAGCAGCCCCCCGCTTTCTGTTCCAAGAGCGCCCCCCGCTCCGTGCCTTGGAATTGCCTGTGGCTTAGGGCTGGCTTGTCGGTCCTGGGTTGCCGTTCTCTGCTATTCAGAAGAAAGCCAGTTTTGCTGGTGAGACGGTAGCAGTTTTACTTTGGACACGGACAGAACATGCCTGGCCGGTGGCTGCTGGCGGAGGCGTGCGCCGTGGCCCGGCTCGGAGGGACCTGGTGCGGAGACCAGCACCCAAGGCCTCGGTGGTTTGGCTTCAGCGCTGACGCTGAGAACCACTCACAGGCGGCGCCGGCGTAGTACTTAATGGTTGGCAAGGTCCTCGCAGAGCTGGGTGCGCCCCGGAGGGCCGTCGCGGAAGGCCTGAATGCCCCGGCACACTGAAGCACGCGTGAGCCCGGCGGGCTGAAGTGTTCTGGGCTGGAGAGCTGGAGAGGGGCGGCGAGTTGGCGCCTGTAAGCAGGGCTAGGAGGTGCTCTCCGCCTCCGCCGCCGGAGCGTGTGGCTGGAGCCTCCCTGCCCCCTCCGTTGTGTGCGGGGCAGGAAGGCTCGGGAAGTAGATGAAGTCGGTCGGCCTGGTCCCTCTTCCTGGGATAAATCGAGGCATCTTCTCGGGCCAGCTGGTGTCAAGAGGATGCCTTGTGGAATTTTGTCCGTTAATGTGGAACAGTAAGAGGATCTCTGGAAGACAGGGAAAGGGCAGGGGCGGGTGCGTGCCGGGAGCCGTGAGACCGGGGAGCGGAGCCCCGTGTTCCGGCCACGTGTGAGCCTTGTCTGGCCCCTTCCACGGCTTAGTCCCGGGAGCTCCTTGTCCAGACGGCGGAACGCAGAGGTGCGTCAGCGGGGCATGTGCTTGGTCTGTGTACAATGCTGACCCTGAGGGTGAGCATTTAAAAGGAGGGGTGCCTGGGGGCTCAGTGGGTGAAGCGTCTGCCTTCGGCTCCCGGGTCCTGGTCCTGAGCCCCGCGTCGGGCTCCCCGCTCAGCTTCTCCCCCCGCCCTTCACATCGCTCGTGCTCTTTCTCTCAATAAATAAATAAAGTATGTTTAAAAGTGCAGAAAGTACAAAAGGGAAGACAGTGGCTTTTGGGAAGACTGCGTGGAGCAAGCAGGAGGCCAGAAGGGTTAGAAGAGGCCGCGTTTTGAAAGGTCCATGTTGCCATGGTCCAGTCAGGTCAGCGTGGCCGCGGGCAGAGACTGAAAGGAGGTTGACTCTCCTCTCAGGTCGCACAGAGAGCTCCCCCAGAGCCACCAGGGAAGGCCTCAGGGTGGCCAGGAAGTCTTTGCTGGGGTTTCTGTTGGAAGAGCAAGCAGGCAGGAGGGGTGGACAGCTCCGGACTGGCCGGTTGGAATAATGCTGTAGGTTCTTAGGGGGCCTCTGGTTGCCTGGTGGCTGGCTTGTGTGTGTTAGGTGAAGAGATGGTTGGTGGTTTTGTGTAGGAAGGGTTTGCTGTCTCTCTAAGAAAGGGCTAGCTTGGGACGCCTGGGTGGCTCAGTTGGTTAAGCAGCTGCCTTCGGCTCAGGTCATGATCCCAGCGCCCTGGGATCGAGTCCCGCATGGGGCTCCTTGCTCGGTGGGGAGCCTGCTTCTCCCTCTGCCTCTGCCTCTGCCTGCCACTCTGTCTGCCTGTGCTCGCTCTCTCTGACAAATAAAGAAATAAAAATCTTTAAAA